>ML179858.1:0-46020 GCA_004369135.1 Dendrothele bispora CBS 962.96 | reverse complement strand
GTATCATCATGATATTGAACTGAGGAGGTGTTTGAAATTTGAAATGTAGCTGCTTATGAGAAGCATATAAGTAAGTGTTCCCAAAAATTGAAGTCCCACAGTCCATCATCAAATTAAGAGGAGTTGAAAAGTTGTCATCTTTGACTCTTAAGTACTGACGAAATGGAAATTTCTTGATATGATGGTGGAAGTGTTTCCATCAATTCCCTGTGCTTTCTTCAGTATAAGGGAGATGTCATTTCTAGCTTTAGTCATGTTGAACAAGCTTTGGGGAATTGATAGTATTGTGTGATTAACCTTACTTAAAATTGTATTTCACGAGATGTAATCAATCCATACAGGATAATGTACAAAGATCGAAAGCCTACAATGTTATACACATAGAAAAGTAAAAGCAACAAAAATAAGATTCCGAAGTATTCTAAAATGCACGAACTTATTTAGAGAGAATTACAAATTACACTGTAACACTTATCAAAGCAGAAACTCAAATCACAAGGGAACGAGGAGCAAGCTGGAAACCGTCATTCTTGTACATGGTAGCTTTTGAGTTGTACCCTTTTATACGAAACTTTCTCTTAAACTGTACCCTTGAACCATTTTCTCGATAAGATTTCTAGATCTCTTCAGATGTCTCCATTTTGGTTTCATCACGGCCAAGGGGATGAAATAGAACGGGAATAGAATAATCAAGAAACACATGAGCTCAAAAAACACAAAAGAATGCGCATATACTGAGGTATATACAACAAAAACACTCACCTCTGGACCAAAAATGACATTCTTTCTATGTTCTGCATTGCTAAAGTACGAATGACGTTGAGAGACCGTTCCGAGGTTGAGTGGTTTTTTACTCTTGTCCTTGACAGTAGACGTCCCGTTCGAGTGATGTACAGAGTTTCTGTGCGTCCTCGTCTTAAGCTTGCCCAATTTGGATTTGGTCGTGTGTGAACTGCTAGTAGCTACTACTGTTAGCGCTTCCTTTCTCAGAGGAATTATTCTCACATCTCATCGGGAATCCCCGACTCGGCGACTCCGACTGAATGACTCGGTTGCTCTGGTTTCTGCCTTCCCTCTGCAATTTTTTCCACACACTTTTATTTGGTAAGTCTCCTCCACAGCTCTAGTGTTTTCTGGATAATTTTTTTGTCTCACTGAATCAGATGAATAACCTGTATGACTGTGTCTGGCGGTCCAGTGACTACTTATTGTTTTGAGCAGCCTATCTCAGTTCAATTACTGACTGCGCAAGTTGCTGCAATTTTTTACAGTAGAATCTTTGGTCGCACATTTATAAGAAACATGAAATGAGTACTAGTGAATACTGGATAATTGGGTGAGCGGAGCGAAACCCATTATCTAGCAGTGACCCTAAATGCAATGCACAGCCACCTGTGCTGGCATTTGAGGCTGTGCAAATTCAAACTCCGATCACCCCTTAGGCAGTGGTGCCGTAGGTCACCAATGCGAAGCATGTTAACTCATTTTTATGCAATGTTGGCAGTGACTCTGAGCTCGAGTCTAGCAAGGACGAGACCTCCGGCCTTGAAATCTCACTTTGGTGCGAAGTTGGAGTCGGGATGCCGCGGTGCGGCGCTAAGATACATATTGTCACGCTTCCCCGCAATAACCGTGAATGACATAAGGTTTGACGCAATCAAGACTGATTTCTCTGCCCCAAGTCAAAATTCGAGGACAAAGAAGAAGGCCAAGCCAGTCAAGAGATATTGGGACGTAAATAAACAGACTCCTTTGCAAGTTCCGGTAGTACACTGTTACAAGCGTCCGTTGAGGAATCGAGGTCAAGTGCCCATTGGAAGTACTTTTTAGTTTGTATTGGCGCAGTAAACTGACGGAAGGTGGAATACGAACAGGCCGGAAGAGCGAGGACATCTTGGAGGCCCATTCCATTCAAGCTCAGAATGAGTACTTGTGTCTGATCTAAACTCATCTTTAAGGACAGCCTACAGGTCCAATGATGAGATTTGGATGAGATTTGGACGAGATTATTTTTAATGACGTGAGAGTCGTTCTGTTTTAGTTTGTTGGTCCCACTCAGAAGGTAAGAATGGAGCTGTTGTAAGGGGGAATTGGTTGCAGAAAAAACGAGAAACTCAGGCCATCTTTGGTATAGAGTAAATATAGCCACTTGAGATACTTACTTTGAATAGTGGGTCTAGAGATTCAAAAAAGGTTGGCATAAATACTTACTCAGACCCGAAATTCTTTGGGAACAACTTGAATATCCATAGCGGCGGAAAAATTTCTTCTGTCCAACGGAGCTGGATACCAGTCGGGTGAGTGCCTTAGACCTTCTTCCGTATACGGTAACGCTCTTGAAATAAGCAGAATCTAGATGTGTATCTGCTAAACCCTAAGACAAGCGCTAAGCGCTTATCAGTGCCGTCATCCAGCCTGTGCTCAATGCTGATCATCGAGGCGAGCCTCGAGGTGTCATAATCGCCCCTCAGCACTCATCACCACGAACTATTTAACCATCAGACTCAGTCAAATTGACCTCTTCTTTCATATCCAAAGATCAATAAAAATCATTGTGTTCCATAATCATATCTAAACTCAAAAGTCCCAGAGGGTTGAAGACCCCCCGATACAAGTTTTTGGTGGGACTGGGTAAGAGTAGTTAGTTAGTTACACAGCAAAGGACTACCGCGGGAACTGCTGGAAAATCAGCCCCGAATACCGTATCCCATACCAGGGAGGGCAACGGAAAAGTGATACAGAACTATAATACATGATGACAATCGTATCAAAGAAAAAGAATAAGACTGATGTCAACCGAACATCCGTAGCAAAGGACATATACATGAGAATCGGACAAAACACATAGACAAAACTGGAGGAGAACTGTATCGGTTTAATGCCCGAAGTACCCACACCCCTAAAACAGATATAGCCATGCTGATCGCGGTAGTGATCAGCTGTCCGTGCTGATAAGCGCGGGGGCAAGTTTCCAGACAGGAAAAACTGCTCTGCCGCTGGAGCTACAGAACAGTTAGTACACTGCCTGTCAAAGAACATAGATTTGGAATCAGATACCCACTGAGATACTCCACAAGAAGGACATATCAAACGACTGGAAATAGAGATATTACATGTTGGCAACAAGGGGGCTGTTTGGTACTATCTGATACACATACCATAATTTGGTAGATAAAGATTGCATTATAAGGCCCTAGGAAAGGATGTCAACTTCTCATCCAACCTTCCTTCCAATGTCAATGTTCTCACAGGCCCAACAGTCTGTCCCTCTTTCTGACGATCAAATTCTTGTAATCCAAGTTTCCGTTATTCCAATTGCAGTCGCTTCACTACTATTTGGAATTTACTTTCCATTTGTTTCTTGGACAACTTATCTCCTACTGTGTGTATTTTTTGACTTTGGAAATACAAATCTGTCTGATAGCATTGTAAAAAAATTCCTAGTAGTAAACAAGATCATTCCTTGTCTAATGCACGACGGGCACTGCTTCTTTTCACCATTATCATGCTTCTGCTATCTACCATAAATTTTATTCTCACTCTATTACAAGGTATTGAACTCAGAAACCCAGATTACTCTTGGTCAACATATCGAAGTTTAGAAGCAGCCCAATTATTCGTATCAAGGTTCAATGTGGGTTTTATGTATATATCAGAGTTTGACATCTACTTAAGTGTACCTTGACTAGTATATTCTGAGTGACCTGATTGTTGTATGGAGGGCTTGGGTTCTATACCCTGATCAATGGAAAGCCAAAGTCGTTCTTATTTTGTCTGTAATAGTTGTGTGTGGTAAGTCTTGATTTCAACTCAAGTTTTGTGTGTTGATATAACACAGTATCCATCAGCTGGAAACATAACAGACATATTTTTTAACTGTGAAGAGCTTCTTACAGGAAAAATATATGAAAACCCTGAGATTGCAGCAAAATGGCTTTTTACGTTATCTCCACTTGCCGCAAACCTCATTGCCACATCAATGATTGGATATAAAGCATGGTAGGTTAAGTTTATAAATCACAGTGAGCTTAGGGCGCCTTGATTTCTTTGTGTATTCTCACTCTACTGAATCATGACCTCCTGGGATACTGAAAAGAACCAAATTTCTAGGGATTATTGGCGGCATGTCAAAAAAAATCTTAATTCAAGCAATAATTCTGCACATCAAGTGCAAAAAATCCTGGCTTTTTTGTTTGAATCTGGGATCTTCTATTGCCTCCTTTGGGCAAGTCATTCCTTCCGTCAATGTGTGTAATACTAAACTTGCTTCCGGTTTGGTCTTATGATAGTTCCTTTTGGAATCATTGACACTCTTGATACCATTTTTGGTTCAACTATTCTTTTTGCGATGCCGTTCCTCTCAGTAAGTTATCTCTGTACTGGAAATCTGATAATTTGACAAAATTGTATAGGCACTTTATCCAGTTCTTATCATTCTTATTACAACTCGAAACCTGTCAGTTAGTGAAAATGATCAAAACGTGACTTTGTCTCAGTCCATCAGGCTTGCTTCATGTCCAAGTGACAACAGCATGCTTCAAATCCAGAATGATTCAGAGTAATTTATTCTGGAGATTGAGGAAGCGAAAGAGGAGACTGTTAGGTCCAATATTTATTGACTGTAGTAAAAAACTATTATATATGTATATAAGAGTCCCTTCTACCTCTCCAGAGCTGATCTTAGGCTACATAACATTAAATGTTACAGGCTATACTGGCATTTGTATATCATCAGTCTGGGAACTCCAATGTGATCTTTGACCTAGCTCTTGGCTTCAAATATCTATATCATTAAAAGACACTACAATAAATCAGCTCCTTTAATCCTCCAGCTTATTGAATGACAACATTCAAAGTAATGCTCATTACTTTTTGTGATATACTGTTGAGCACTTATCTATTGAATTCCTATTTTTTGGAACCAAGGCTCAAATTTTTTTGGAGAGTTGGCCAACGATAATAATGTTTATGATAGCTTGTGATTCATTATTACATTGTGGTTTTCAAAAAGTTCCCACATGTTCAAGTGGCATATGGTAATTTAGTAGAACACTACAACTATTAAGAGATTGAAACAGATGTAAACATCCTTCATGCAATGCATATGACATATCTTAACAGCCAGGCTGTTTGACATGATTAACGTTCAAGCTTGGTCTCTGAAGTCAGCAGGAGTATTATGAGGTACTATAATTTTCACTGAATTGTCATTACATTCTTTTATAATGTCTTTACAATTTTCCTTTATACTTTCAGTGGCACAAAACAAAGTACAGTGGCAAATTTATTTCTTTTTGCCACAGGAAACAAATGCTTATCTAATGTCTTCCCATCTCAGTATCTAGCCCAAATAATAAGATCAGTGGGGAGGGGCCGACATGCAGTGGATAACAAACTGTGGCATAGGTGGTTGACCCAACTTTGAACTCTCATTCTTAAATCTGACTATTCCAAAACAACACCACTGCTACCAATTCCACTGTGAAAACATCTTATTCCCCCTGCCCCACAATGTTACATAACAACCAAGTAATAATCAGAATTTCTGCAACCTGAGTACAATTAAGTACAAAATCTCAACAATTACACCCATTGATGTCAGGGAACCACACAAGGATACTCCTCACTTCTACAAGCATACACTCCTCCAGACCGACCAAATAGTGAGAGATATGTCATCTCAATTGTTTGGAGACTTCAGTGGCAGATGGGAAATAAGTATAGCACAAGCGGGATAGGACTTAGTCTAACACCACATATGTAGTCGTTATTAAGAGATGGGTCAAAGCAATGGCAATTGGCAGGCCTGAAATGATATACGGAGTAGTTGAATGCCTAGGTGATGATACCATATTGTCAGATTTCTGGTGGCTGATGTCTTGGTGAGATTAGCTTGGATGTTGCTTGGATGATTAAAAGAGGTGACCTATGGGCCTTTGCCAACGAGAAACAATGATATCAAGTCATGGCCTAGTCTCTCCTAGACAGACAACATGATGATCAATTGAAGTTGGTGTATGGTAGTCTGTTATAACTTATTAACCATGCCAAATTTGGGCACTTGGTTTTTCCTAGCCAAAATATTAGCTAATCTCGAGTCAGGTGCCCTTGCATCATCATGCTGACTAAGGCTCAAACCAATTCCAATTAATTACTGATTTAATTGATTAAAATTACCATTAATTATTGGACTATTCATAATTGGTTTTTAACCCATTATCATTAGTAGTTAATTAGTACTCCAAGTAAAAGTTGAATACCCACATAGAAAAAAGTACTGACAGTTGTGTGTTCTGGTCCACAAACTCGGATAAATCCGAGTAAGCCGCACGTGGCAGTGGTTGGCGCTGCACAAACTCTCTAATATGATTCAGCCATTATTTCCACCAGAGTGTAATTCATTGTGATCCATGACTTTTCAATCTGGAAGGCCTGTTTTTTCCGAACTTTGGGCAAACATTTTGGTCAAAAAAAAAACACTTTTTGTCCGAGCTTTCGATTAAAGGTCCCGCAGGATGAGCATGGGTCCTGTTTCAGTTTCAACAAATTTTGATTTGATTTTTGAGACGACTTACATCATAAAGAGAGCAGTCGCAACAGCTCTTGGGTTGTTGATAAAGTATCAGATGAGTTTTTGGTACGTCTCTGTGGTTATTCACTACTCTGAGATGGAAATCATTGTCACAGCCTTTAAATGACAGACGAAACAGCAAACGATACACTAATTCAACAGTAGTGCAAACGAAAGAGATCACAAAGCAATAACTGAGAGACTTCTGATAAGGAGAACGATGGTATCTAAAGGACTGGTAAATAGGTGACACTCGAGGGCCCTCAAAAATGCCTATCATCCCCGCGCCGTAGAACATTCTTTAATGATTAGAATCTCCAGTTGTTTACCCAGTTGATCCATTTTAGAGCACCCTTATCAAATCCCTATGAAAGGATTGCACAACGCTCGATTTTCGTGTTCAACTTTGCCGCACAAACTTACATAAGATGGTCTGAGGGAATATCGCACCGTGAGCAGGGTGAAGCCTGTATATTCTTCCCTTATCATGCAATACACGTCTTTGGGTCTGGTGGACATGAATCGGATAACCGTGAATCTCATTCTTCTAATGATTAGATATTAATATATAAAATCAACAGTCAAAGCAACACATTTGGTCCTTATCTTATACTTGGGGGGCAAAAATTGTAATTGCAACAATATATTATGATAACAGTTCCGGACTAAATAATAGCGAAGAAAGCACATGGTATACATAAGACAACTGTGGACTAAAAGAAAAAACAACAACGGAAATAGACTCGAGCCAGTCCTTTGTAGAGTAGTGATGGCAGTCGATCACTACGTCGGCCTGACGGGTTTGATCGACTGTCATCAAACCGTACGTTACACAGGGCTGCTGGTTCGTGTCTACAGTTGAACGGAAAACAGTTGGGAAAAGTGTCATTCAAAAGGCTGGACAGTGACTCGTATGGGAATCTGAGTAATTATAGTGCAGTACTACCTATTTGATTAGATCATTGGTCTCCTCGTCTCAGAGTCCTAAAGCCCTGCAGTGAGGTTATCCAACCGAAGGATACTGTATCTGCATCATTGGTATCACGTCTACGATTTCTCTCAGAATTCAGCGTGTGACGATACTGATCCTCAATCTCATCACGGACCCGACGTTCATGAGCAATAACATCCTGCAAGATTAAACAGGTGGAAACAGACCCATTACGATGAGCCGCTGAAAAAGGTGAATATCGGAAGTTACGCACCAGAACATATACATGTAGGGCTTGCGCCCGATCGTAACACTTTACAATGTTCCGGACAGCGATTAACGAGGCGCGAAGATACCCATATACTGAAGACCATTGTAAAATCGCTCTGCGGCTCCACTCATATTCAATATCATCAATTTGTCGTTGGAGTCTACACATGAGCAGAATTTTTTTTTGGTAAATTGAAGATAATGTTAGTATAGATGTTGACGTTGAGTCCCTGATTCGCGACGTACCTGCTAACATGATCCATGAGATCTCTTCGTTGCTCTTCTACAGCGCATTTCTGTACTGTGTCATTCAATTCATCCACAAATTTTCTGAGTTCAGATAGAGTGAAACAAGGGTAACGGAGACGAAGGATGAGGAGGACAATGGTAAAAAGCAGTGCGACTAGGACAACGTGAGTGTAGTGTGTGATTGTCGATGTCACCTCGGACTGAGTATTGTCCAATTGAGAGGAGAGATTTGAGGAGGGTTGTAGGTTCTGTACTAGGTTTGTTGTAAGAGCGTTCATGAGGGACATAATAGGTACGCAGGCTGGTTTCGGGGGCTGCCAACCACTCTGATTTTGACCTAGAATTTATAAGTCTTGAGAAGAGGCAGAACGTAATCAGTCTTCAGATTCCACTCTAGAGGTAGGATTCCACTCCAGGATTCGGCTCATGGCACATGACACTTTTCATAGTTTTTTGGGGACGATTTCTGACGTCGATATCTGTGTGATATTGGAATATCTACCAGTAAAGGACCTTTTACGATGTAGAGTGGTTAGTCTGGTCCTTCATAATTTACAACGAACACTCATGCGTCTTGCCTTGCAGGTCAGCAAACGCCTGAACAAGATCATAGCTGAATCTTCCAGCCTACAATTCTCTATTGAATTAGCAAAGTATCGGATGAGACCTCCTCAGGCTTCGACTTCAGAGATGTCATATACAGCTCGCTTGCACCTACTCAAGAGCAGAGAGCAGGCCTGGAGAACACTCGTCCCCATAAATCGTCATAGACTCCAGTTAGCGCATTCGGGTGCTGTTTATGAGTTCTCTGGTGGTGTCTACGGTAACGGGAAGGAAAACGATCAAAGAAGTACCATCTCTATAACCCTTTACGATTTGCCCATTCTGGAATCGGGAATCCAAAATCACCAGACTTTTTCTTTGGAGGGTCTGGACACTGTTGACTTTACGATGGACCCTTCGCAAGATCTATTGGTATTGGTGACTCTAGCACCTCGTTGGTGCGCGCTACTTTCTTTGTGTTACACCTATTGTCCACACTGACACCACAAACGCTCGTTTCTTAACAGCTCCGATTACATTTACAACCTACATCTTAGGTCCATGGGAACGAATGATATACATCCCTCAGCTGCAGCGTCTATATTCAACTGTATGAGACGACCGGAACACATAGGCTGGATTGACGGTGCAGTACGTGTTCAAATATCCGGGCCCTTGGTGGGATTCTTGATCAAAGAGGTCATCAATTCTGTTGGTGGTCACTTCGAAGGTCTCGTTGAAAATTTTTCTACAGGCTTCAGATATGCTGATAATTTACTGACTAACGCTCTAGTTTACAACTGGAAACATGGTGGCCCCCCTGTACGTAGCTGACAGGGTTTCCATGAAAGCTCAGCTGACACTATCCTTACAGTGCGTAATCCGACATGCATCCGGGATCGATGATTTCATCTTTCTTTCCCAGCGACGAGTTCTATTAGTCAGGCCTAATGGGATGTTTGAGGTTTACAGCTTTTCTGATCCTGGGATTTCTTACAACATTCCCATCCTTGAAGCCTGTTACGCTTTCCCGGCTCTTTCGGAACAATACAGCTATTGGTATATCTGCCTTAGCAGCAACCCTTCACCTGGATATAATCCTGGAGCGGGAAATCACGGGCACAACAAAATCTACTATCCTTCTCCCGAAGAACGACTCCATGCATGCTGCATATATGTCTTTCAGCCTATTCAGACTACTGTCCACACTGTCTTCTCCTTCGTATTCTTTTTTCAAACCGCAACATTTCTCAATCCGCCAAAGGAATGGATGAAGGATACTATGGTAATGAATACTGGTCCGACTACTCCGGCTGTGTACTCCCCCAGTACAGAGGACACAACCGATCTTAGAACTGACTCTTCTTCCCGAGCATCGTCTCCTTTAGCCTCTCCCACACCACCACCTCTTTCTGCAGATCCAGATGAAACTTTTGGTCTTTCATCTCTCCCCATGGCTCAACTCCCTACGGAACCTTCTCCAGAGCAGTCAACGCTGTTCCACTCTCCCGCACTGCCTATTGTCCGCCCGGTATCTCCTCTACAGAATCCTCATGTGCATGGACCCGTATATCATGTTCCCTGGGAAGTTTGGGGCCCAAAAAATACACGGTGGTTCCGAGAATGTTTGAGCAAGGACTGGCAACATTCAGTATATGGGCTGCGGACAGTAGAGTGCATCACGGACAAGGACGCCGTTGATGGAACACACAATGGTCCTGACGGGGGTATTGGAGAAGTGGATGACGGCGAAAGTGATACTGACGAAGATGGAGACACCAATATGGGTTCGCCTAATTCAAATATCGACTCACAGACACCGAGTGTCAATCAAGGGAAGAGCTCCTCTTCGGAGATGCAAGTTCCGAGTGCTGAGGTTTCCGGTACTATGAGCGCCAGGAGTATGAATTCACCAGGTTCTGTTTCGACGCCCGCTTCCGCTTCAAGTGCGGCTAGTCCTAGTAGCTCAGTGTCTTCTCGATCTAGACGACCTGTTCTCAAACACTTGCGGTTACGGGACTTCAATCCATATAACGTCGATTGGGCGCTTGATCATTGGAAGCGAGAAGTAGGTGATAGAGGCGGCGGTGATAAGCCTTCAACATGGCATGACTACTCAGAATTCTATGATTCCCAGAGATCTCATGGCAAGAATCCGGTGCGTGATGGTGACGGATATTCCACTAAACGCCTGCGTCGCATTGTCACCGAGCCATCAACCGTAGATGTTCGTGGAGTATTTAATACCAACATTGAGAGCTCTCTGCGCTACGTAGAGGTGGTCACGGAAAAAGAATACGACACTACTGAGGTCATGATGGACGATTGCAGGCTACTACTGTTGAAGGTACGTGATCATTCCCCACTGTGCCTCATGATATTGAAATATTTCGTAGAGAGGTCGAAAAGGGAAATTGAGATCCATGAACTTGCTCAGCATGTAATTTTGGACAACTTAGATGGTAATTATATACAATCTCCAACACAACAATTCAATTAGCGCCAAACCGTAACTATATCCAACGGCTAGACGTCAGTCTTGGACCTTGAATAGACCGCACTCTTCCTTTAGAAAGGCTTTACCTACCTGACGTCTTACCGTAATGTAACCGGATGTGTACACGACAAGTAACGACTTGTTTACGTTTTTCATTCTTTTCCACGACACAAGATGAAAGGCAAATATACAGATAACAAAGCAATTCTCAGACATAACTTTCTGAAGTTCAATCTCCAGGCCCAAAGAGTTTGACCTTTTTTGGCATGTTCCTGTGGTATCATCAGGTAGTTCTTCTGCAGGGATCAGTAGCAGTGAGCCAGCAGCAGGGTGTACTAATACTTCACTGATCCATTGTCTGTGGACTTGAACTCAGACATTTCCACTTTCCTGTACAAAAAAGTCTCAGGTCAAAATATTTGACTGTGAAGGCTTCAAGCAGGCTGCAAAGACATTCTGTACCAATCATGATTTGAAAAATGCCTCTAACCTTGTGTGATTAGACTTCAGGATGCTTACTGCTGCCAGTGGCAACACTTGAAAAGAAGGTAACTTTGAGTTCTAATCACTGACCTGGGACCCAGTGCCACCAAAAATTTAGACAGGTTTTTGGGTGAAATTTCAACCCATAAAGCCATCAGAGTTTTTGATCTCACTTTGAAATGATGGCCGCCACTGAACTGTGCAAACAAATGGCCTCCTTTTCCCTTCAAGTTTCAACTTGAAGTTTTCAAAAACATGAATTTCATCAAACCCTGCCCCAGGGTTTTTGTCAACTTTTGTGGCACTTGCACAGCTGCAGCAAACTTGAAAATAACATGATAAGTCTTTCAACAGGGCCATCAAGACCCACAGGACTTCAAATACTAAACAACCATGAAAAGATTGAGAAATGATGAGAAAGTAGGAGCTGCAACTTGAATTATCAAGGCTTCAACAACCACTGTATCATATCAAACAGGACTCACCAGGTTTTCTAAAGGTATACAAGCACTAGTTGAGTTGCACTCAAGCTTGTTACTGAATACTTACTGTTCTGGGCAGAGACTGCAGAAATCTCATCACAGTTCCAAGTCATGATATAAGTATACTGTCCCATTTCCTTCAATTCGTTTGTCACGCATCACGGACCCTTGGAAATTGGTGAATTTTTTGGAAAAGTTCTTTGTCACGGAGGTTTCAAGGTGAATTTTGAATCAGATTGTCACGAAATTCTGTGCCAAATTGGGTAAAATCTCGTGATTTTTGACGAAAAATTTTCCGTTGTCACGGCTCACGGTTGGCTGCAGACGAAATTTTAATTCGTTTCTGGGCATCACGGTCACGCAGGGGTGGCGAATTGAAGGAAATGGGACAGTATCTGTAATCCTGCTCATCCTTATGCCATGGAGATAGCCTGAGAAACATCTCTCCCCTAAGAGGTCTGGAGATAATCAAGTTGCCTGTTACTAGATCATATGTCAAGATTAGAACAAAAACCCATGCTGCAAGTTCAGTATTGGAAAGTTGCCAACAGCCAACTCATCATTTCTAGCTATGTACATGCAACTAGGAATGTTGTGATCAATTGGCATATTCCTGGATCTCATCTACATCATTTATACTGGACTACATGTATATATATGGAGAGAGAACAGAACAGATAGTTCACGTTGTTAGCTTCAGTTGTTGCAAATTTTTGTACTTACCTTGAAGTTTTAAGTAATAAAGATAGTATCCTTCATAATCCATCATCAATATCAGTACTCAGGCTCTCAATAAATGATTCAAGAGCAGATCTTTTGAAATTTGAAGTAGGCTCTGTAAGTGCCGGCCAAATATTGGGCATTGAGCACTGAGGACCTCTCTGAGGTGCCCCAACTTGAAGTTCTCATTGTAGTTGCATATAGCAATGATGTATCTCATGGAAGGTGATCAGTGTCCCGTTACTTTACTACCACCAAGGAGATGTGGCTTACCGTGCTACTCAGCATATAGCGACCAGAATCATAGGATCTTTACACAGCCAAACCAAGAAAACATCAGTAATTTCACAGATTTATAGAGTGTATAGATGTATAGTAAGTATAGATTATTCAAATCTCTATACATCTTGTCACGGACTATGTATCACAACATTGGTATAGAAACCATAGAAGACATAGGTGTATATATTATTCTAAATACTTATTATATGTGCTGATTATGAGTGAAAAAATTCTAAATTGAGTCTTGCATTACATCTTGAGGTGCCATCAAGCTTGAACTTTAGGTAAATCCAACTTAAGGGGTGTAACATGTATCACATACACAAGAAGCATATTAATTGTAGATAAATCCATGTGTACTAGCAAGCTTTGAGGAGGGCCCAGATATTTATGAGTTAGTACATATAGCTTGCCATGCAAGAGGCGAGAATTTTGAGGTGCCATGTACCCAGAGCGCTCAATGCCAATGTATTATGTTGGTCTCGGAGTCGGAGAGTGTGATTGCCGTGATCACGTGGTTAGTTAAAGCGGAGTCTCAAATTTTTTGTTGATCAACTTCAACTTCCGAGTCGTTTCGTTACCTTTTCCCTTCACCCCCAACCGGTTGTCAACTATTCTCCGAGTTGTGCACTTGTCCGTAGGTCAGTAATTGTTATATGTTACATTACTACTGCCAAGCACCGCTGATAACACTTGTCAATGAGATGCTTGTGTGACAGGATGGCTGAAATTCCGGCCATTTATCGTATGGCAAATATGTTTGGAACACAAATGCAAGGTTGTCGTTCTGGAGGCGAGTGAGTTTTGTATACTTTTCTTTTTAGTCATCCTAATACTAAAACGGCTTCTTTGACTTATTTCTAGGTTTATACATGACTGGTAAATGACACACTGCACGCCGTGTGGATTTTTTTTGTGCTGGAGGGTTAACGCGGCCTCTCGCTCTCGTTCTTCCAAGATTATCAATTCCAATTGGACACGGAACAAGCCATTAAAGTTCTTATCGTTTGGCACAGAGGACATGTTGGGGGATGGAACATATGTCACAGTGGTCTTCCTTTGGTACGTTTCTTTTTTTTTTTTGATCACGAGTGTTGTTCTGCCTTAACAATATGGTTCTAGTTCTTCTTTATTGCTTTTTTTTCATAGAAAACTATCCCAAATATGTGGTTTTTGTTCAAAGGTATGTCTTCAGTCGCTGCATTGTCCAAATAGTCTACTTATTTTCCCTTGTTTAGTATAGTAATCCATGTGGATTGCTATGATGCTGAGGTTTCTGTTTCGGACATTTGGAAGTCTTGAGGGGTATCGGTTTAGATATACGTAGCTCTAGGACCTGTACTATTGTTAGTTGAACATAATAAACCATTATTTTATCATGATATCACATAGCGAGTATAGGAAGTATAAGCAGTATAGAAAGTATAACAAGCAGCGTATAGAGAAATATAGTTTGAGCTTGTCATTCTCTATACATCGGTATAGAGAAACGCATGCCCCCCTTCCTCTATGCATCCCAAGCCGACATAGAGAACATAGAGCTATGCACGCTATACCGTGCTATACTGTTCTATAAACTTGCGAAATTACTGATGAAGACCTATTGCAGATGATCCAAAAATCAAACAAAGGGACATCATACAAGGGTCTATTTATGGTCCATAGCAATGATAGCAGCGCCGACACCAATATGTACTTGACCAGTGATAAAGAGTGAGTTTTTCGTCCTAGTCGATGGGGAAGGATCACAAGACGTCTTAGGAAGGTGTAGCATTCTAATCACATATTATGTACATTGACCTTTATGCAAGACTGATCGAGAGGAGAGTTTAGTTTCTCTTACCTGACGTCGGTCCACCCAAGGTCTATAGAAGTGCCCCCAGCTTGATATCTTTTACTGACACTGTCTTACACAGACTCGTTATTGTACATGTCGTCAGTCTTTGCGCGGCCCATTCACTTCGTAGTCCACCCGTTGTTCTGTTTCTTCGTCGCTTCTGGCTTCCTCTTTTCTAGCGATCGTAGCCGGTTTCACTCGACTGTGACTCAAGATTAGCCAGTGTATCTAAAGACATTTCCCGAGGTCTTGAAGGAGGCAGAAAGTTCTCACTGCTACTAAAAAGATTTGGGGCCATGGACACGAATTTGGGCACTGGACCCCAAGCCGGTACGGACAAACTCAGAATCCTACCGATGGCCAAATTGGGATACTATACCATCGGGGTTCCGGGATTCCCTCGGGATCATAGATTTAGACTAACGCCGAATGTCTCCTGGCCTCCAGGTGAACGTTTAATACGATTGGTGTTAGACGGTGGAGTTAAACGCAGCCAAACGCATTTTCTTTCGTCCAGAATGAAAGACGTTACCGTACTAACAGTTACGTTTAGGTAATAACGTGTTAATAGTCGCGTGACCGTGAATACCCCTTGTGAATTACTCAAAAGCTGTAAATGATGGAGGTGAGCAATCCCTGCGAGGCAGTTGGCCCATGACTAAGCGCACAGCCACCACTAAACCTGTCCGTCTCCCTCTCCTCGTCGAAAATGCTTGTTTCTACTTGAATATGGGTAATATTTGAGTACCACTAAGAAGTATATTAGCGACAATGTATGACTACATACAGATAGAAGTGGGCACACATTGATATGCGCGCCTTTCTACTTGTCTTGAAGAATAGCACTCACCAAGACGCGTTATGTCACAGGTTATGTAATAGGCAAAATCATGTAAATTGGCGCGTTTCCGCGTCAAATGAGCCAATACACCTCTGTGCAGATATCTCCCTAGTATGATACTCTTTTCCCTCCATTCTTTTTGTGAACTTGCTTAGAATAGAATTATCTAGGTCCTGGCCGACCAGATTTTTTTTAGCTTCTTTCTATGAATTAATACATACTTATGTGTAGTATGTACTATAGTGTAATGTACATGAAATACAAAACCGTTCGACCAGGACCTAGATATACTAAATGCAGTCAAGTTTGCCTCCAAATGTTGAGGCTTAGGTCATGTCTATGTGACGAAAAGTGCACCGGACATCACAGATGATAATTTAGCAGGAAAGCTTTTGGAAGTAACAACAACAAACAAAACCAGGACTTCGGTGGAATTGCCGACCTCCATAAATGATTAATCTTGCAGGAACATACTTACCTTTGTCCCGAGGATCAAGAAAGCAAGACGAAAAGATATGCGGCTTACGAGACGATGCAAGAAAAAGAGAAGTGTGTCTTCTGGTTGGCACGTAAACGACCCACGAAAGTGTATCAAGAGATCGGATTGGTATGACACCCTTGTCAGGGGAGACAGTTACGAACATGCGTTTGTGATGAACTGTGCGTGGGACGCAGATGATGCAATCACACTTATCCAAGACTGCTAGACAAAGGTACAGTGGTCGCGAGATTTCAACACATCACAGCTCCTAGACTCTGAGATATTGTCGAGAACATGACTATGAAAGTAAGTTCAGTGACACTAGGCGACCGTCCTGGGATTAAAATAGTTGGCGTGAATCCAGAGTGTTTGGTAACAACCATAACCTAATCCAACGACCACAGACAAACATTCATGAGACGTCAAATCCACGTAAAAGACGAACAGGAACCATTCGCATTTTAGACGACCTCTGTGTGGAGGGAACAAGGTAACCAGACAAAGATGAGACCATTCGAGCCCGTTCTGTAGATGGATCCGGTGAAGACGGCGCTGGGGCTGGAATCACTTGAGCTAGATTCTGGCTTTCGATGTTGTGGATCTCGATAGTGTCGTTAGGAAGGAGGGTGGTGATGTACGGATAGTCCAAACAGACGGCCTTAGGATATGTGGGCCATTCGAGTGTGCCCCGAACAGGGTCCCCGTTTGAATTAATGAATACACCCAAGGTATTTTGACCCGTCCATGAACAAATAAGGAATTCATCATCTCCTGTTACCGTGATGAAAGGGTCTGGCTTGAAGTCGGCATCTACTTGACACAACGGTAGTAACGGGAACGATTCAGCTTTTTCCAAGTTGACAACGTTGTAATTTTCCTTGTCGGCGATGCATAGTGCAGGGCCGATCCTTCTGGCCAGAGTTCCACCGGGAGGAAAAGGTATTTCCTACGATTAGTTCAGAAATGCCCAAGTTTGCCCGATAGGAACCGTGACAGACCTTCTGATAGAAAAGCTTCTCTCGTAGAGCATATAAGGATAAAGCATTTCGTTTAACTATGCAAAGGTCAACAGGTTGAGGTATAGGCGCCGAATTAAGGGGTGGAGGTCTCATGAGATGTTTATGGTCCACTGTGAAGGTAATGACATGCCGAACGGGTTTGAGAACATTCGAAGGAACAGGGTCAAGGGACGGGATTGTGTAAAAGTGTAATTGGTTATCTGTAAAACGTTTTAGAACAACGTCTCCCGCGACGGGTCAATGAAGGCTACCAGATTGAACGAGGGCACGCATTATACTGGGAACAAGAAGAATGTCGTCAATGGGCTTTTCATTAGGCAGACTCTGTCGAGAAAGTATCGTGTATGATTCCAACTGAGTTTGCATTTGCATCAGAATATGACGCCCAAGACACGAGGAACCAACGCACTTTGTTGGGGTCATCCGCCTGCAAAGCAAACCTCATCAACTCCCCATTGGAACACCCAACGTATATCTCAGACCCTGTGTCGTCTCTCAGGTGTTGGACAGCACCACTGGCAAATCGACGTACCATAAGCTTGAGCACAACGTGCTCGAACGCCCTCAAGAGCAGAGGCAGGAAGTCCTAAAACAACAAAGGTTTAAGCGAAGCAACCAACTTGAGATATATCAGAGAAAAACTTGCCACTAAATACGCTCTCAATGAGGGGTTGAACTTGATAAGGTGGTACTGCCACCGCAGCCAGTGGTGCAGAAGACATCAAGGAGGACGATAACGTCCAATGCTGAGTTGTAAACGACGCGTGGGTGTTCTGTGACGCGCTTCTTCATAATTGAATACTCCTTTATAATTCCAGTTTGGATGTAATCGCCATTCCCATCCTGATCGTGTTCTCATGTCTCACAACAGAAGACTTTCGCAGTCCATCACTGGAGGCCACGAACGGTCAAGAAGTATAGGAAATACGAGTCCGATTGTAGCAAATTCTATTCCAACTTTTGCTCAGGCAGCTCCCGAAGATTTGGAAGCATGGATGGGTGATTGGCGACAGCTTTGGGCTAGAGGTGAGTTCTCTTTTGATGATGAGGACTGGTCAAGATCTGAGCGATGGCTGGAATGACGCGCTCAATAGATATCGTCGATTCTAGAGTTGTTACTGTCGACGTGAATATTAGTGTTGAAGACGCGTGCAATGTAGGCAAGCAATTTGTCCACTGGACGTAGTGGAAGGCTGAAGGCGTCTGGAAACTACTCAGATCTTGCTCTCAGAAGACACTCCTTGCCTTGCCCTAAAATCGACGGCGGAACAATCAATAACAGGTCTTTTCGATGTGAGGTCAGCTTTGTTAGGTGCTACCCAAACTAATTGTTTTCCACAAGTTCGCAGACGTAAATGCTTTTTTAATTCTTGCTGCGACGAAACACTCCTTGTCGCAAGATGAATTACTTGACAATTCCCGTGTCGATGAGATATTTACAGCTGCACGATCCGGTCATGTTCCCGTTTGCCTGGTCAGCAGTGAGTTGCCTCTAAGACGCCCTGTCAGTTCGAGGCTGATTATCTTCAGATCTTTCTGAAAAGAACCCACTTAATATACTACCCCATGATGCCACGCTTATTTCTTTACTTGAGCTCTTTGCTCGAGGATCACATCGAGGTAATTATTGAATACTATACCGGCGACTCCACATCTTAATTCATTTTGAAGTCCTCATTCGCTCCACTGATTCTTCCACCGACGAGTTTATCGGGATAGTATCTGATCGCAGTGTGCTTGCTCGGTTTGCATCTTATGCCGAAAAGACGAGTTCTTTGTGGGCATTCCTTTCGAACCCCCTCCTATCCTTCTCCTTGCCTTCGCTCAATCTTTACTCATCGGTCGTGGCTACAATGTCAACGGAAACCGTGTTAGATGCCATGAAACTCATGAGTGAAGAAGGTGTGAGTAGTGTCGCAGTTCTCGAAGAAGAAACTGGTGCACTACTCAGCGCTGTTAGCGTTACTGACATTGGCAAGGTAGATTCCGAAATAAGTTCGGCTGAACAGCTTTGTTGACCAGTTGAATTAGATCGTAGTTCCGTCAGAAAGTAATCAAATCCTTACTACTCCCCTTCATCAGTTTGTCTCGTTCATCAAGGTTGGTGGTCCGAGTACTTCTCTGCCGAAAACTAAGCTTTATTATTTTAGATCCCTGTCGGCTCTGAGGATGGTGCTGATCAATATCCAGGTTCTCGCTAATTGGTCTTGCACAAGTATTTCTTATTAACCTAATGTTACAGTGTACTCTGTCTTACCCAGCAGCACACTTCTGTATACTATGCAGAAGATATTAGCCAGTAAGATTCTTCTGAATAATATTCCATCATCTCTAGTTTAATTCTGCGTTAGCCAACGCTCACAGAGTGTTCGTGTCGGAAACTTCAATGGGTGCTTCCCCTATCATGTCACCTGGGTTCTCCCCAAACCTCTCTGGAATCGTATCTGTCGTCGATAGTGAGTCTTTCAATACCTCCGCTTCGATTTCTGACTGAATTTTTCTTTTCTAGTTCTCTCCCTTTTTGCCCGGCTCGCTAATGTGCAAGATGTAGACCCTACACGGATGAAACGTCATCGACGAGCGTCCTCAGTTTCGTCTACGAGATCATCTGATCGTGAACAGAATCTTTCGAGATCGAACAGTAGAACAGGGCGTATTCGACGTGCTTCCAGTGTGAAGAATCCCGGGTCTCGTCCCCCTAATGCTGATTTGTCGTCAAACACGGAATCAACGCATCCCGGCGCAGCAGAACTCGGGAAGAACTGAGTCTTACTGTTGTCGTCGTTCTTCAGAAATATCCTTATGTAGGCCTATGGGTGGACTTCAGAATGATTTCTATGTACACGTGTAAGTTTATATACATATGGCGCTATAACTTGTAATGATCATCGACGATACTGAACTTGAAATCTCAAGAGACGATTCCTTGTACGGTCCGCATAGACTTGGTGATTCGAAGCGGCGCATTATGAGCTCACAGCGAACCTTAGTCGAGACTGTTCTTCGTCGATCGAGAATACTTCATTGCTCTACTCTGATTTATGTATCCGGAGAGTCAACGTCTTTGACATTTTGATGGAAGGTGCAATTCAGTTTTTTTACATGACTGTATTCTATGCAGATTTACCGTACATCCGACTCTCAGGACTTGCCCTGAAACCTTTTTTTTAACGCAAATCCTATTAATGTTACCTCTACTGGCTGGTCGTTGTACATCTTTGTGTATCCGCGGTCGGATTTATCACTGGTTTCAGCGCATCCTTACTCTGGTCACTATGACCTGCATATAATCCAAAGCTGGCCATTTTCATCTATTTATTGCCTACTGGTATATAAGTAGTATTGCGACATTTTGTGTTTTCATTGTACCATGCTCGCTTCCATCGGATTTGTGAGTTCTGCTCTCGTGACCGAAAAGGAAATGAAAATTTCCGACCCTTCCGTAATCACTAAAGGAAAGATGACCACTTCTGCGAACGGTGCAGAGGTTCCTTTGGGTTCACCAGTACCACCTTTCACTCCCCATGCCGTCTCTGTATCTTTACCTACCTGGCGCGACAATGTAGGCTACGAGGAGGGAGATAAAAGAGTCATAGATGCTATGGTTTGTGGTTATCCTAGGTTCTTCATTAACCCAAAAATCACAAAGGTTCGTCATGAAAGCACTAATTGTTTTTGTTACCCTCTCTGACTTCGACAGGATAGTTGGCACAAATATGCGAACAAAAGTTCGGCACTCAAGGCGAAAGTTCCATGCTCTTCCCCACGAAACTTGTCGCCGAACAATGTCGCTCTTTTATACACCATCGATCTTCGCAAGATGGAAAACCGGTTATCGCTCGTTTGATTCAGCTCTTGATCTGTCCTGAGGATAAGGCTAACCAAGGCGTTCTCGTCAACTCGGACGATTGTGGATGTAACGCATCAACTCCTCTTGTCGACCTTCATATCGCTCTCTTCCCTTCTGATGCCTTCTCGTATGCAAAACAATTTTGGCAACATAGTGGTGGAGGTATTTCCAGTCGTTTGGCAGAACACTGCCTTTCCCTTCTCCCAGAAAACTCGCCTCCTTCTTCACCTGCCCTCACTCATCGCTACGTTGGCAAAGTCTCCAACAGGCATTATTCCACGAAAGAAAAATTTGCCTCTCCTATTCATAGCCCTCCTTTGGCGCCGACGGAACCTGTCGAAAATTTGAGTACCGACCAGAGCTTTTATCTTGAAGAACGATACGGTCGAAATTTACCTCAGACATCTGCATCGTTTGCGAAAAGAGCTTTGCGTCGCAGAATTGCTGGCGTACTTGTCCGAGAGGGCTCTTTCGATGATTTATCTGCTGGAGACCAAGATGCCAAAATCGGCCCGAGTCGGCGAGGTGTGGATGGCGTTTCCGAGCATGATGTCTATCTTTATCCATGTGGAATGAATGCTATCTTTAATGCTCATCAACTTGCCATGTCGGTCTTGCCGCAGGCAAAGAGTGTCTGCTTTGGGTATGTGTTCATTTAATTCATTTCTGATTTGCCTGTATTAACAAATTCCTCGTAGGTTTCCATACACTGACACTTTGAAGATCCTCCAAAAATGGGGTCCTGGTTGTCATTTCCTTGGACATGGACTTGATAGTGACATCGACGAGCTAGAGAAAATTATCAAGGAAGAAATTGCTAACAACCCCTCCAAAACTCCATTGCTGGCTCTGTTTACCGAGTTTCCTTCCAACCCCCTTCTGCGTTCTGCGGATTTGCCTCGACTTAGAAAACTGGCAGATGAACATGGTTTCTTGTTGGTCGTAGACGAAACCATTGGGAACTTTACAAATGTCGATGTGCTCCCATTGGCGGACGTTGTCGTCAGCAGCTTAACCAAGGTTTTCAGCGGTGCTTCCAACGTCATGGGCGGAAGGTCAGTGAATCTATTTTTGTTCTGGCTCTTGTCTGAAATAGATGCCCTAGTCTGGTCCTCAATCCCCAGGGCAAGCATTACTCCAAATTGAAAACCCACCTTGACAACAATTACGAAGACAACTTATTTGATCAAGATGCTATATTCTTGGAACGTAACTCTCGTGATTTCCAAAGACGAGTCAAAGTCATAGACGCCAATGCCGAAGCTGTCTGTGAATTTTTACGTTCCCAGTCCCCTACCGGCGGTTCTCCAAGTGGCGTTGTGAAAGATGTCTACTATCCAAAATATGTCACGCCCAATCATTACGAGCGTTGCAGAATCAAAGACAAGGCGTCTCCTGGTGAAAACGGGGGTTTTGGTGGCCTCTTCTCCGTCACTTTTACTTCGCCCGCGGCCTCGCACGCTTTCTATGATGCACTGTCATGTTACAAGGGACCCAGCCTCGGGACCAATTTTACGCTGGCCAGTCCGTATGCCATTTTGGCTCATTTCACCGAGTTAGACTGGGCGGCTCAATACGGCGTGGAAGCAGATCTTGTCAGGGTCAGTGTGGGGACAGAAGATATTACAACCTTATTGGCGTCTTTCAGACATGCTTTGAAGGCTGCTGAAGCAGCGACTACTCATTAGAGCGTTAGCTACTAACTAACCATACCCTTCTTGTTTTTCTAGGTTCCTCCAACAGGACAGGACCGTGCGGAGTGACCACCCATAATTTGTATCCAACTACAATCGATCTTTTTTCTTTTTCACGCTCATTCGATGGTTTTTTATTCTTAGTATCGGATCCTCCAACAGGACTTTTTTCGCATAGACATCGCATTGTATCCAACTACAAAAAATCTCCGTGTATCTATCTAGGTTTGTCGTATATCTATAATCTATAGTACGAAATCTATTCTTCCCGCTGTTCTCACATTCCACTGAATACATGTTACTTTTGCAACTCCGAGATGTGATAGGAGAAAAATGCGTATGCAATTCTGGGCGTTACAATGTCTAGCGCGCACCAACCGAGACTACTAACGCCTGTTCGAGCGTCTAACTGTCCAGAGTGTCACTTAGCGCTCATGCATTTTCTTTGTCACTTAGCGCTCATGCATTCTTAAGTATGTTTACTTGTTGGCCGCTAGACGCTAGCCTCGTTGGGACACTTGTGAATAGAACAGGGTGAAGATCTCGTCGAATTCGTTGAAACCCTTAAAGAATCCGTGCACCAGACACCAGGAAACCAACAACAAACAATCTTCAGTGTTCCATATCCCACACCTAGATGATCCAACTTGAAATCTTCGGCCTAGTTTATTCGAATACGAAATCTAGCACAGCTGGTGAGGGTTTGGACGGTATCCGCCGAATTTGTTTTCACAACCCTTCATCGGCGGTCCTATAGTTCAAATCAGAATAGGTCAGTCTTCTCACAATAAGAGCAGGGTCTGATTTTCTCAAAGTAGACCTCAAGGTCCTGAACCTAAAAGTGGGTAGGCGCTTAAAAGATGTTATTTACACCTCCTCCCAAAACCGAACACCTTTTCTGGAGGCTGGAAAAATGTGTACCTGCAGAACAGCATCTCCTTCATGTTGATCTACAGTATCATCATAATAAACACGACTCCAATCTGATCCTAAGTATCAGCGTTTAAACAAGATGGGTACTCACTAGTACTCACTTACCAAGTTCGCCCCGCAGTACTTATGAGAAGTTTTCTTCAGCTGAAGACACTCTATTCGAGCAACGTATATCATATATGTGATTGGCTGGTCTCAAGTTCGTCCTGCCTCCTCCGTGGATCGTCTGATGGAACGTATAGACACATGAATCTATTGATTTATCATGCTGGCTCCAGTTGGTACTCAGTAGCCATAGAAAGTTACTCAAAGGAGAAGACAAGCCCTTGTTGACCGGTCTTGTCTTAGGCCCGGAAAACAATAGCGGAAAGTAAACGAACCACATTGGTTATTCTGATTGTCCGTGACTTTACACTTCTAAGGACCTACGGTAGCAAGAGATCAGGGTACTCAAGCTCATTTATTGTTCCGGATTTTGGTCTGCATATCATCGTCGACAGGTCCAAATTCGATTTGATCCCTCAAGTAAACCGAAATGAAGACCGTCTTTTCGTTTTCTCCGTGTCTAATGGCGGTGGCTGAGTGGCCCGTGTGGTCCATTGGGGAATGGAGAAGTCCTTCAGCCTTCAGGTAGACACGCTTTCAAAAATGGGACCAGCACCTTTATTTATTTAGACATTCAGAAGGCCTGAGGTTCTTCCACAAAACACAAAAGACAGTTATCCAAAACCAAGATTTCCTTCGGGCATGCATTAAGAGGGAATCGAACCCCCGGCGGGTCGAGCTCATGCAAGTTGATGGCAACGACCCAGGTTACCACTACCCCATTAATGCATGTGTGTACAGAGATGAGAAGATGTATCATGTAAGTCCAGAAAGGTTTACACACAAATTCGTATACACTCGAAACATTGAAGCACAACTGGACATGAAATTAGCGGTATGCTGGTAGTTAGTTAGGTAGGTAGATTACGCAGCTCCGCTCATGTACCAGTAATAACGTATTTTAGTACTTCTTACCTGTCGTTGGTCGTTGAACAACGGATACACACACACACATCGAATTCCGAACATCCGAATATCCGAGCCCCTATCTAAAGGTGTCATGGAGAAATGTTTCCAACTTTTTGCCACATATGATTTCGTCGACAAGGGCGCGCGTAGTACGTACACTGACGTGCATAAGCTAAGCTTGGAGTAAGCTTCGTCATTGCTTTATACTACAGATATCCATACCAACGAGGGTTTTTTGTTTAAGATGCTTTGAGTTTAAAAATGTTAAAAGACTGACAAGACATCGCACCATAAGCCACCTGTTGACTTGACGATCTTATTGTGACAACACTGAAAATTTTTTTGGTACAACTAATTAATGAGTGGAAAGATCGGATTCCAACAGTCGCGAACCAAGCCAATAAGTCTACAACAACAACAGTTCTGCATACTTGCGATGAAAATAT
Source organism: Dendrothele bispora CBS 962.96 (assembly GCA_004369135.1). NCBI lineage: Eukaryota > Fungi > Basidiomycota > Agaricomycetes > Agaricales > Dendrothele > Dendrothele bispora. Next base: position 20,877 of record ML179858.1, on the reverse strand, counting down.
CAAAGATCCAGAGTTTAGGTGTCAAGCAATAATTGAATCCTTCAAACATTCGGATTCCCTTGGTTTCTCCTCATAATTGTTCTAAACATACGCCTTGAAATCTGACTGCCTATAACTCCAAAACACGGATTGACGACAGTAGTTTAGCACGGGCACGGATGTTGATGATCTCGGGTCCAATAATCAGTGCTTTCATCATCAGTTTCCCCCAAGTAAAAAACTTTGGGGATCAGCTTTGCTATTCGAGTTTTTTATCAACTATTTTGCGTACATATACATATAACATGTCTGGTGGTTTGTTCCAGTGGCGCCGTTACATAGAGACGGGTTATACTAACTAGTTGGATTAGTGGACCCCCAGAGTCATCACATCGTGGTGTGGAAAGAAAGTGTTCTGTCCTTTTCTTTTCTCGCAGATCATTTGATTATCGACCCAGTGTGAGGCTTGCAATCTCCTCAATCTTTCTCAACCTCATAAAGTTTTTAAAATGCATTGGGCATGGCACAGTCGTTATCAATATTTGGCGCTGCCACTTATGGTGTAGTTCGTAAACAGAGAAGCCTAGAGAAGCTCTAGAGTGACAGAGGGGGAAATGAGGCACAGAGAAGGGTAGATAACAAGAGGGGGCAGAGAAATTCAGAGAGAGAGAGATTGGGACCCAGCACTCGGAGCGAGAAGAGGAACTAGCGAAAAGCTTATGTAAGGACATCTACTGAGAGATGTCCAAGCAATTCAAGCTACTTGGTAACTCTTGGAAGAGGAAAAGGCCTCGATTTGGCTCGACTTGGCGAGGAAAGAAGTCCCGAGAACAAAAGATTTTTTTATACTAGAGTTGACTCGGGGACTCAGATGTTTTGAGAGGAGGTGACGTTTTTTGTTTTTGCGAACTTGCGAAGGGGGTTTGCCTTGAGTGCCATTGGTTGGGTCACCGGTCATCGATTCATCGATCATCGCCCAGACCTTATAAGTGTCCCAGATTCTTAGACCAGAGTTCAAAACGTTTCGATAAGAGTTCTAAGGATCCGGATAATCAAAGGAATCCGGGGAAAAAGAACTTAGAGGGAGAGAGAGATAGGATTGATATATGAAGCCTCGAGGCTGGACTAGAGGGGCCCAGTTACTATACTCGAGGAGGAAAGAGAACAAAGCAAAGCAAAGCAAAGAACCTGACGACTTTATAATGCCGTGTATTAGACTCGAACCAGCCGCTCTGCAAGACTTTGATGACAGTCGATCAAAGTCGTTAGCGAAGCGACTGGTACAGAATCCCAGGGTTTGGCAGACGGAACTAAAAGTCACGTGGGATTTTTGACTTAGCCATTTTCTTCATTCCCTACCGCCAGCACACCCTCCTCAACTTCATCCTATGCCCTCGTCATGTAGCTAGAATTACTCGTTGATGGGTCGGCATACCCGTGAATACAATTTTTTTGTTCAAATTCCTTGTTGGCAGTGTGCAACTGCAATGTCTTTTTCATCCGCAAGCCCCTCGATCACATCCGGTCTCTCCTTCAACCATGCCCGTAATCTCTCGTTTCTTCGAGTCTGAACGTCTCGAAATGGCTAAGGAAAAGTTGTGTCAAGTATTTGGGATAGCAGCATTGCGAGAACATCAAATCAAAGCTGGAGAGAACATCATATCAGGTACTAACACTCTATATGATATCCCTACAGGCGGCGGCAAGACTCTGCGCCCTCAAAGTATCCTCCTTTGACTTTTCCTGATGAGTCACCTTTTCTATCTGTTCCCGTCTCGCCTTTTCCTCTTTCATCTTTGTATTCAATCGTTCTATCTCTTCTCTGAGTTTAGCCTTCTCCGCTTCTTGATACTCCACCGACCTCTTCATTTCCATGACACCTCGTGGATTCCTATGAGGCCTTTTGATTCGCGGTCTGGTGACTTGCTTTGCTGGGCTTGGATCAAGAACAGACATGGGAGACGAAGGTGGGTTTTGAATAGGGGTACTTGGGGTATTTTGATGAGACCCACTCGCTATGGGAGTCGTCGGCACATTAAATGGGACTGGAAATGGTGGAGGTGGAAGAGGCTCATCGTCTTCAAAGACAGGAGAGCCAGGTGCGCTGCTGGTTGGAGGGTGTGTAAAGAGATCCGGCTCGGGGTCATCATCATAGGGTTCTGGTTCTGGAACTGTCTTCTGTGTACCCCGAGTGCTTCTCCTTCGCTCTTGTGCTCTCACAGTCTTCAATTTCTTGGAGACAGAGCCCGAGGCTTCATATGCAAGGTCTGAGTTGCGCCGTTTGCGAGGTGCAGGCATGATGAAGGAGTAGGCCCCTTTATGAAATTCTTTTACTATCTGTACATTCCGTTGTACTACAAATTACAATAAAATTTTTAATCAGCATAATTTCATCATTATTCTACATAGTCTGAAGTCTTTTTGGACGGGTTCTGAGGAGTTGTGGGAGGGTCCATTTTTCGAGAGCGAGCAAAATTTAGGACAAGTCAAAAATGCCACGTGACATTTTGGTCCGTCAGCGAAAACCCTGGGATTCTGTTCCAGTCGCTTCGCCGACAGGGTGATCGACTGTCATCAACTCTTCCCGCGAACGACTGGCTCGAGTCTAGCCGTGTATTCACTTGCGGCGTAGCTCGGGGAGACCTATAGCCCAGTCCTAAGGCAAAGTTAAAAAGCTTTTTTATATAAGGCCTAGGCTAAAGCAAAAAAAAAGGTCTCGAGGAAGGGCTCTGGCAGTCTAATCGACGTTCTATAGGACACGAGCTCGCTGCTCCATCATCTCATACAGAACGTAAATAGTACTAGTATTGATCTTCAAGTACCGACATATATGTGTAAATTGCAAGGGGACAAGTTGGGGACAAGCTCCCCTTCGGAGCCGTCGTTGTCCGTGGGCCTTGCAAATTGATTGCAGGAAATCGAGATGAAGCAAATGGTGACGTTGGACGTTTGAAATGTTTGAACGTCGAACTAATTATAACGTTAACGGTGACCCAGGAAAAAATCAAAGGGGTGGGGGAATCATTAGGAGGCGTCTGAGGACCTCGGTGATTGAGAGGTGTCAAGCCGTACCTAGTGTGTACGTGTGCGTGCGTATGTGTGTGTTTCAAAAATGAATGAATGTAAAGGCCGACTGAAAGCTGCTCGGAGGAATCGTCTTTACGCGCAGCTTTTCGCCTCGGTCGGTCACTGATGTGGTCTTGTTTGTCAAGACCTTTAAGTATTACCACCCGAGTTTGTCACTAGCTCTTCCTCAGCCCGGTAACAGCTGATGAGCTATCGCTTGCGGTGGCCCACTTCACTTCATAGGCTAAGCACTAGTCCCTGTTGCCGGTTCCTCCTCCTCCTCCCCACTACAGTAATAGGATAGAGTAATACTGAGGGCCCCCGGGTGGTAAGCGCCTTGAGTACTTAAGGTCAAACAGGAGTACTATACTAGAATGTTGATGTTGAATGTTGGTTGAATGGCGTAATAAGCCCATAGTTAGGTAGGGAATCCGGATCCTGGGTCTGTCCACCGATTGCAACACCGTCAATGTATGTATGTAAACAACAGTGGATATGTATCGACTGTAACACGTCAAGAGGACTGTCAAATTGGTCGCTCAAACGTGTTTACATACGCCTACGAGGCGGTGTTTTCTTCTGACGTGTTACTTATGTATATAACTCCCTGACCCCTAACCCCTAACCAAGATGTGAGTAACAGAACATGTAATTAGATGAGTAGACCGTCAAGGGCAGTGTACTACATATGTATGTACTAGATAGTCGAGTTAGACAGATAGTATTGCATTGTATATGCAAGACATTGGATAGATGGATTACAATTGACGTTCTTCATGAATCAAAAAAAATAGTAGTAAAAAGTTCGTGAACAAGAAAGATCTCGAGAGGGATAGACATCAAGAGAACAACACGTCACTAAAACAAATAACGCTAGACTTTCCACCCCGCCGCTCCGGCTTGTGGGCCCTGACTGGCATGATTAACTGCCCTCTGTAACGAAAACAACCTACTTACTTAGACTCGAACCAGTCGCTCTGCAATGGTTTGATGACAGTCGATCAAACCCGTTGGCGAAGCGACTGGAACAGAATCCGGCACTTTTGTGAGGTCGCGCCAAAGTCACGTGTTTGTTTTGACTTCAACAAAGTTCTCGACGATATCCAGGACAACTTGCTCCCTTATGTTGCCCTACGTTACTTTCGACTACGCAGAACCACTTTACAACGAAATACAAGACACTCACCGTTTTCCATTTTTCAAAATCTGCCCCCGTTCCTGTGCTATGGACACCAATCATATCCAGGCCTCATACTCCCTACCAGCTCAATTTCCACACAAACACAGCATAACTTTGACCTTGGGAGACTCGAGAGAGCCAGAGATACCTTGTGCAGTGTGTTTGAGGTCTCTGCGCTGAGGGAGCATCAAGAAAAAGCAGGTCATAACATAATTTCGGGTTTTCCACCTTTGGATACTGGTATATGCTGTGGTAGTCGGTCTGTATGTCTTCTTCTCATCTCTATTGCACTTTACTTTGAACATGGATGAAGATTTACGTCGGTGGGTGAAGTATTACAAGTCGAGATGAGACAAGCCCCTAATTCTTACCTAGCAAGCATATCTTGACATAGAGACGCCCCATTAAAAATCGGAAAACGGTGTTGTTCATTTATTTTGATTATAAACGTACTACATACATCTTATCTACGTAAAGTTGAAAAAATGGAGCAAGTTGTCTCGGGCATCGTCGAGAATTTTGTTGAAGTCAAAACAAACACGTGACTTTGGCGCGACCTCACAAAAGTGCCGGATTCTGCCCCAGTCGCTACGCACACGGCTTTGATCGACTGTCATCAAAGTGTTGTGCATCGACTGGTTACGAGTCTACTACTTACTGCAAATCTTATAAAAATCGCTCTGCATGCCATGTTATTCAATGACAACTTAAATCTGCAAGCAAGCGAGGTCGCTGCGTCCGCGCAGTCGGCGCTTCTCTAGTAAAGTAACCAGAACATGTAATTAGATGAGTAGACCGTCAAAGGGCAGTGTACTGTGTAGTTAGTATGTACTAGATAGTTGAGTTGAGTATAGACAGATAGTATTGTATTGTATATGCAAAGACATGGACATGGGATAGATGGATACAATTGACGTTCTTCATGAATCAAAAAGAAAAGAGTAGTAGTAAAAAGTTCGTGAACAAGAAAGGGAGAAAGATAGACATCAAGAGAAATTAATACAACACAACGAAAAGGAGGGAAGAATTAAGGTGGAACTTAGTAAGTACTTGGGGAGTATAGGTAAAAACCGTGATAGTTGGATAGTAAAAAGTTTGTTGAAGTGCGAGAAGACGTAAAAAAAAAGAAAGTCATGAAGTTGTAAGACTGTAAGAACGTGTAGAAAAAAAAATCGTGATAAAGACTAGTGGATGTGCAGAGTAATTCCAGCTCTCGATAGTGGAAAAAGAAATTGTGGTAAATGCAGCAACAGGAAAAAAAAGAAAATTAGATTGTTCGAGAACCCCTCAAAAAAGAAAACCAATGCATATATGCACACACACTTGTCCATTGTTCATCGACATCGGACAAATCATCGTCTAGCCAGCACGCCAGCCTTGAAGGCCTTGCCCTGGCCAGCAGGGAGGAAGGAGGGTATGAGACGAGTCCAAGTCAACCCGAAGCAAAAAAGACCCCCAAAAAACCGTAGCAATGTCCCCATACCAAAGAAAGAAAAAAGGGAACCACGCCTTTTTACTTCGCCTTCAACCCTCTCAACTTCTTCGCCACCTCTTCCATATCATCCACGTTCCACTGACCACTCCATTCTCTTCCTTTCCTATGCGTTCCATCTGTAGTACCACCCAACATCTTTCCGTCTTCCGAAGACGACGACGCTCTTTCGACATATCCATAATCCACATAAGAACTTTGAACGTTCAAATCGACAGATTTACCGACACCTGATCTTCCTGGTATCACGCGTTTCGTCGCACCACCACCACCAGTTCGGAGAGGAGAACGGTTGGTGATAGTGGAGCGGGTAGAAGCTGAACGGTCTAACCCTCCTGCTCCTCGACGAGCTTTACGCAAGAGGAATCCAGAGGTTTTACGCGCTACAGAACGCGTTTGGGAGTCGGTTTGCGAGATGTGCACGTGAGAGGGAGGTTGAACGTGTTCGAAAGAGGAAGAGGAAGGAGAACGACCGAGTTGAGATGATGATGACTTGGTGTTCTTCTTGACTAGAGGACTCAACTCTGATGTTTCAGGTGAGTTGTTGACAGAGTTGGTGAACGAAGCAGCGTATGTAGTATAGTCGTCTAACGCGTCGCTGCTGTTGTTCGATTTCGAGTTCTTTTCATCATCTTCTTCGAGAAGATCCTCTTCGGAAGAAGAGTGAGCGAGGTTATCGAAAGAGACATTGGTAGGTTGAGGAGAGGGAGAAGAGGAAGCGGCTTGGATGAGGATGAAGGAATCGACTGAACAGCTCCTTGGTCGGAGGGGACGTCGTGATGATGAGGAGCGTTCGGGAAAAACAAGTTCGGGAGGGATGTTTTCACCCAATGTACGCGTGAGCTTGGCCATCTTCTTACGTCGAAACATGTCTGCTGGAGGAGCATAGGGTTTGGAAGCCGAGTAGTTCGGGACGGCGAGAGACGCGGAACGGGATAGCGAGCTCGGTGAGTTGGTAGAAAAGGTCGGGGAGAGTGGTGAAGGAGGTTGTTGAGGAGATGATAACCCAGGTGAAGGAACAGATTGGAGACGGAGGACTAGGGAACGGGAAGCGGATGTGGGAGCAAGGGAGAGGGACAGTTTACCGTCCTTTCTTGGAGGGACGTCGGATTCGATGATAGGGACAGTGCCTAGGAGAAAAGTGAGTTTCCTGGTGGACATCATTAGCTTTTGGCGTTGTTCGTGGCCCAACGAGTGCTGCATTTTGAATTTTGGGGTTGGGTGGGGTTTACGTCCAGACGGGCAGACATCCTTTGTTCTTATAAAAACACAAATGTCTTGTCACATAATTTCATTTTGCTGTTGTTGTTAGGTCGACGTGACAACGTAAAAGGCAACTGCTGTGCTGCAAATCGTCAGATTTCTGAAACTCGAGTGAAAAACATATGCCATCGTTACACGTCAAAGCCCCTCTCCGGGCCCGCCTTCGTCGTCGTCCTCGTCGGGCGCCGTTCATCACAGCAAATCTCTCCATCCATCCGTCCTCTTCTGGTCTCTGATTCGCCTCAGATCCCCTCCCCCTAACTTACCATTTCACCTCGACTAGCTCACTTCTGACTCGAGTCAATTTCACACCCCTGCACCAGGTTCCGAACCGTTTTGAAAATCGTATGATCGACGCTTGGCCCTGCTTTGGAGCCCTTGGTCTTTTTTATTTTTTTTTTTCGAAATCCCTTCATCTCGACAATTTATCCGGTACGCGGACAATCTGTTGTCGTCGTCGTCGTCTCTCTTACAGGGACCAAGGACCTGTTTCATCTCCGCCCCACTTCACCGTTGTCTTAATTCATTCATCTATACAAAAACGCCTGAGACGCTATGCAGTATACTACTCGTCTCAACCAATATCTGCGTGTATAAGTATCTGCGCGTATAAATCTATCTGCGTGTTTTGGCTCTTTGTATCAAATCACTCTTTGACCTAACCTGAGACTGCGGGGTCGTGGCTGATTATATTCTGAGCGCAAACGTGAAAAAATCTCACATCTATACATGTCCACAACTACTACTTAGTTCTAAGCGAACTGTTACATACAGCAAAACAGCATGCGCAAAAAATGGTGGGTAAAGAAATGAAAGGACGCTTTCGAAACACGCCCCCATCGTTGCTGCTGTTATCTCGACTAACGTGCTGTTGGTCAATCACGCCGCTCTAGCAAAAGCTCCCCGGTTACCGGTCAAACACCCGTCCTCTCATAGGCATACGCACAACCTGCATGCATGGCTGTCAGACTCGGATACCGTCATAAGCGTAGCATTATTACCCGTTCCGCCGGAGAGCCGCCAATCGTGCTCCTTGTCTCGACAAGGTCTCAGCAGGTCTTATGTAGCTCCATGGACCATCGCGATCGGGTCGATGGTAATAGTACTAATACGTTACGAATCGACTGTAATTTACGATTTACGAATGTCTTGGAACTCCAATGTTTCTTCTTGACTAACTTGGGTCTCCTTTTTTTCCGGCCTCTGGCCATGGACGTCGTCTATAGATTATAGACTTAGTCAAAAACTCAAAAATTATCCGGCCTCCGTCTCGACGTGGCCTGGTCATTGTTCATTGTTCCAGGTACTTGTGCATAGCTTATAAACTAGGGATCCCGACTGAAGCTCGAAAGAAGCCTGGAACGGTCCCATCTTATCGGTCATAATGGAAGTCTTAGTTTGAGTCATCTAAACACTATGATAGCTAAGGCCAAGGGGACAGGTAGAACGGTACCTGGGTCTTTTCGGGGGACTTCGCGAATCAAAGTTCGCGTCGGGTCTGCCAACCTCTTCAATTATTGATTGATTGCGCGAGAGTGCTGTTCGAACAAGAGACTTGTTTTTGACATGACAATGTTTTGGGTCCCTTGTACTCCTCTTGCCTATATCATTGTAGCTGTAGATGGGTCACAATTTCGAAGTGTAAGTATAGGATGGATATAATTAACCTAATACTTATACAGCACTTCCTTATTGTTCTCAAAAAGTTAACGTTCTCTTAGGTCGACTTCTTCGATGGTTCATCATTCAGTGCACTGTTTTTTTTAAGAGTCCCCTTGTACTCTTTTCGTCGACGTTCTAACAATGTCGCAGCTATAGATGGATCACAATTGAAGTGCTCTTATAAGTACTTAAATTTGGATTAGGTGTGGTATTAAATATATCCTACGATACAGCATCTTCTTCTTTTATTTCTTCGTCCTTTGTTCTCCATTCTCGTCGATTACTTGGTGTCCCCGCACCTACCATCACCAGCGTCATCATCATCAGCTAGTTCTCTTCTAGAGGTACGTACTTTGTAGCCTAGATAGCCCGTATCCCCTTGAGCCCCTTGTCCAATTTTATTTTTATACTGTACAGTCCTTGTTCCCGCTACTCGGTGTAACCGAGTATTAAGGGTTTGTACTTTGAACTTGGGGAAAAACGTGACCTCCTCGTGATCTTTCTAGTTGCTTCTTTAGGCTACTACAAATATACTTTGGATGGAAAAGGTTTGGTCATCTCGGCGTGCGGGCATTTGCTTCAAATGGTATATTATATTCTTAAGGATATATACTTAGCTGCGTCTCAAAGCAGAGGTGAATTATAAGTGTAAAAATGTACTTCAATTGGAAACATTACTCGTTTTATCTGTGCTGCAATCAGTAGTTGCTTCAAATGTAAAACTTCTGTCATGCGTAATATTGGTCTAGCTTGAATTGGAAACGTTACTCGTTTTGTCTGTGCTGTAATAAGTAGTTGCCTCAAACGTAAAACTTCCGTCATAAGTACATGATATCGGTCTCCCCTTGTCCAATTTTATTTTTATAAACATAAGGAATTATGTCAACTTTTAATTTTACCCCGCATTGGTGCCACCCACCCAACCTGGTACAAGTTGTAGGAGCCCCAACGAGATTACGTGGAGAACCATTGCACTGTATATTTACCTGGATACATACTTAAGCTTGGAGTTGAATACGAGGACTGTATGATTAAAATACAGTGTACTGCCTACCCCCGCAGTGTGCTTTATACCGGAGACTGATGAAGGAGGTAATCTTAGTAGGTCCTGGGTCCTGAGCCCAGGTCCTTGGCGCAGTACTATTTCATACGGGGTCCCCTTGTATATTTCTTCTCTGCCAGTGAGTTGTAAAGCTTTAAGTATGTACTCCTATCTTTAAATTGTGACGAGGTTTTGGTGTGGCACGTTTGGCTACAGCCAGGTCATGTGGTCTGCAACTGAATAGGACGGAGCGGTAGCGACGGCCCGTCCCCTTGTGTATCTTATCACTTGCTCGGCAACAGGGAATGTTGGGAGATAGCACTGAACGTGCAGCGATGGCCCACTTCTCCTTCACTCCTTCATAGTGCATAAGTGCATAGGTTCATCCCATGACGGGGGGTTATGCCCTAGGAGAAACCGCGTTTTTTTCTCTGTACTATGTAAATGGGTCACGGATCTCGAGTGTAGTACTTACTGTACTTGTACAACGGCTATTGATCCGAGATCACACCGGAAGTACTTGGATTTGGAAGAAAGAGACGACCTGCAGCGTGTACTGATGTATAGTGCATATATGTAATTAATGAAGCATTCAAAATGCTTCGATTGAGACTTCTTCGTTCGGGAGAACCTGAGCGTTCCTTGTTCTTTTTTTTTTTCAGAATAAAGGTTTGGCGGGGTTTTCATTTTTTTTTGGAATAGACCAAAGAACAAACACGGATCTTGGACACTTTCTCTTAATAGTGCAAATAATCTGGGCTACTGAGATTCTAAATACATGCTAATGCATGTGCTACCACTGGCACAAGTCGCTCAATACTCAAGTGAGGTGGTGGTTCCTGTGATCATTCGAATATTATCTACATAGTAGTCTCTAGTGTATCCATATAGCTGATTTGGGTAGAGGACCGCTACTATTATCCATACGTATGTAGCTAGCACTTAGCACTTAACACTGACGAAGTTCATTCATTCGAAGTTTTGGATAGAGTAAAGCCTAACTTGAATATGGAAGTTGGCTCGGTAACGTAACCGATGCCACAAAAATTCACCAGTAAGTACCCATTCTCAAAAAAGCTTGAAAACTTGGATACCTATAATCCATCGTGCACAGAATTTAGATCCGGATACTTATACGTTTCTTGAATCTTCAGACTCTTGAATCCTATGATTCTCCTGGCAGCTCCCGGTATACGTAGTAGATATTAACTAGACTCCCGTTACTCTTACTTTACTCATCAACTTAAGCACGTCAGACCTACGGACCCAGTTACTTCCATACGTACTACTTGTAGCCATGAACGGACCCAGTTACTTCCATACGTACTACTTGTAGCCATGATACAATCGCCAGGATACTGGGGTTGATAAGTATTTACGTTGTTGTATCCCGTAAACCAGGATCATCAGATAATTGGGATAGACTCGGACATCAACTTCAAGTCCAGGCTCAAGCCATAAACGCGTTAAGTGTTGAAAGTTGAGTGATAAGGGGCTTGTCAATGTCAGTAGGCAGCGGGAACGTGTATCGATATGTATTTAGTAGTCATTTTATTCTTTTTTTGCAACTTGAGGTACATCAGAACTTGATACTGATTTGAACCTCAAGAAAGAACGATTTCGATTTCGGATATCTTCTGCCAAAGAAATCAGAACGATCCAAAAAACTAGTACGGGGCCGGGTTCCTAGGCTTGAGCGCGGGTACCTGTATGAACTATCTATGGCCTACAGAGTAATACTTCGTTTGATTGTGGCGTTATACTCAGCAAGTAGTAAGCTCTTACCATTTGAGTTTTGCTGAATTTTATGGCTGATGTAAAGTTGGAGTCTGCAATAATTCAAGTACCTTACCACAGTAATTTACCACAGTACCTGACCCGACGCGTATACGTACGTGGGTTGATATGATCACGGTAAGTATACCGATACGTATTACATTGCAATCTCTTCCTACTCTGGACCGTCAATTTCAAAGCCTAGATAGGTCCTTGGATATCGGGTTCGGGCTTGGGCTATATTAGCTTGAACATTGAATGTTGAATATTAAAGCGTAAGGCGGCCTGTCAGTGACAGTACTACGGTATATGTAGGTGTTTGGTTTTGAGTGCTGAATGTGTCAACCTGAGAATCATTTTTCTTTCACTTAAAGCACGTCAAGATTGAGAGTGATTCGAACCTCAGCAAGAAGGATTTCAAGTATCTGCTAATATCGAAAATTTTCAAGAATCGATTTCATATTCCTGAGCCCGAACAACAAGCACGTACCTATACGGTTTGCAGAGAAGGTATTTTGGTATGTAAGCGCTCAGGCCCTTCTTGAACTGAATATCTATGCCCCGGGTCAGTGTTTGTGACAATTTTTTTTTTCAGAATTTCGTTGTGGCGCTGTACTAAATAAGCAGTAATCCTTTTCCACCTCTTCGGATGTTGAGGTTCTGGAGGATTCAATGATTCCTCGTTTAATTAATAGGTTAGCTGCCGCATTACTGCGGCATCATTAGCTACAGAAGAGGAAACCAAATACGATCAAGTGTTTTTGCTCAATTCTTGGTTCAGTCCATCATATCTATGGAATCTCTAGGGCGTCAATTTGCTATTCAATATGTAACCAGTGTTATTCTTGTCCAAGAAGTCACATTAGTTTTCACGAAACACATTGTCAGCAGAATTCAAATAAACTCGTCAAGAACGTCAGTGAATGAGGAGTCAGTGAACGTGGACTTCTTGACACCGTCGTTTCCCCCGTTCAAATTCCGACGGGAATGCTGACGGACCGGTCGTTCCTTGAAGTTTTTTGATGGTCCAAATCAAATTAAACGCCGGAGAAGCATATTGCTGATTAGCCGCCCTTGCGCCACTTTATGAATCCAGCATCCGAAGAAAGTTACCTCAGAGTCCAGAATTTTTTATTCTTTCACTGTACAAATCAATTTCCTAAGCAGAACTACTCAAGTGTCTAATTATAAAACTCAAGGTTCACATAATCAAAGATTTCAGTAGACTTACCAGCCACTTTTCCGAACGACTGAAGGAAGACTGTCATTTGATAACTCAAACCCACATATTGTCTCCGCTTTCCCCTCGTGCTATTTTTATTGCTGGTTTCTTGAACTCAGGATCAAATTTGACAATTGCTAGTTTTCGAGATACTCTAATTTATTGTAGCTTCCCGCTGTGGCGCCAAGTGTCAATGAGGGCAAGTTCATTGTAAATACTTCCCCCGAGTGAGCTCAGGTACCTATGCGGGTACAGAAGGCTGTTCATTTCTGTACCCGCATAACTACCTGTTCAAAGTTTACATTGACATGGCCTCGCAGACCGCAGTTCATGTGCACCACTTTATTCACAGCGCCTGATAAGATCCTTACTCATTGCAGGCCTACTTCCCAATTGAAAGCTGATTTTACTCATGATCACATAGGTTCTTGGAAGTTTCTTGTCGCGGCTGTTATATGATGAACTTTGAAAGTCAACTTCTAAATCTCAAAGGTGACAGTACAGCGCCAATCGACGCATCATCCTTGTACCTAGTGTTCAAGCACTTAATTAATCCCTTTAAAGTTCAATCATGGTTCCTGTGGGTCAGACAGAACCACTTCCCCAAATTGAACCCTCATTCCTGATGAAATCCCCTTGAGCCACCCCCTCAGCCCGGATTCGATTTCAGATATCATTCGTTTTTCTTGTATTTTTTTAGACTTGGAAGAATTTTGTTGACTGGTCCTCTCTATCGGTTTCCATCAGACCTTTCTGTGGATTCGAACCTATGAATGACCCAATCTTGGCTGGAAAAAAACCTCCGACCATAACGTATACATACTGATTTCGTTACACACGAATCCCGGTCATGCCACTCCACACCGGTATCCGGCCCTATCTACTGAGGGACAATCTGTACTACCCTACTATCTTATGTCAATCAGATAGATAGATAGACGCGCATAACTGCGTGTACCACAGTCGAATAATTTGATCACCCTTCCGTTTGTTCTGTGTCTTTCTCATACACGTTGTTCTATCGATACTTTAAATTTTTTTCTGGAATCGAAAGTCGGATGTTATTCTTAGAACTTAGTCATTTCTACGTATGCTTGAGTTTCATAATATCAGTTAGGATCTTGCTACTTGAAATAGTAGCTACCAACACGGCGGGGCTAGTATCCAGCTAAAAACTTGATTATTATAACATGTGGTCCTTTTTCACTGCTTTTTTCCATGCATTGAATTGAATAACCAACGAGAAACGAGTTCCATCCATAAGACAAGGGGACGGCATTTTGCAAACACATGTTCAAGAAAACGGCATACCAACCCCTGCCATGCAGCTAGCGCCACCGATCGATGATCTTTTATTGACTAATCTCTGTGGCATGATTAGAGTTGGTACTGGCATCTGGCAGAGATTTCTGCCGACTCAACGACTCAACTGCACAAGCATGATAGCTACTGTGTCAATGAAACTTTATACCAGCATTCAGCCATATGGCTTGCTGTAATCGTGAATAGAAACTTTGCTTCATTGAAAAGCGGCATGAACACGAAAGAATTATCAGCGCCACAAGTATAACAATAAATCTCCTCCATCCGCATCCTAGATTCATTGGGATTTTTTTCCTTGCAAAAGTGGAAATATTGAAGAAAAAGTAAAACTACAATCACTGACTGCATACTACATCGTAAGTGCCACCCAATTGAAGAAAAGTAAAGCTACAATCACTGGCTGCATACTACATCGTAAGTGTCACCCAACTGGATGAGATCTCAGCTGAGCCCATTCACTGAGGACAAGTGAACGCCGTTTTTTTTATGAGTTGGAAATCCCGAGATTTCTTCAATCTCATTTTGTCAAGAAATGCGTATACTTGACCCTGGGGAATACACATGGGTACGAGCAGTATCGTAACGTTAACTTGTCTGAATGACGAGAGTTACCGGCTGCGGTGGCACCGAGCACCGTCTTTTTCCGGTACCCTATACCAAAAAAAAAATTAAAGAACCTGTCGGCTTGCTATCCGTCTGTGGGTTTTCTTGTGATTTTTGTCTTTTGTTCGCAGCACCTCACAGCTACAATTGTTTTTTGCACATGTCAAGTAGCTGATTGTTGAAGAAGTTCTTGATGTGAACTCGACACTTGAAATCAGAATTCAAGATCTTCAGAATTGATGGGTACATTCTTCATCGGAACCTGATGCACTCAAAATTTTCATGGATGATAGATCCTTCCAGACGTTTGGATTGGTCGGAGTAGCGGCTCCGTCGAACCGAAATCAAACTCAGCGAATTCGAGTATCGGTCGTGTTTATGTCCCGAGCCCAAGAAATGATGATACTTGTCACTGCCGGCATTGAATCAAGTGGATAACCGGACCGAGAGAAACAAATTGCGGTTCCTCGCAAAGCTAAGTAGGACGTCTCAGAAGCGCTAAAAACTCGACGTTTTTTTCTGCACGAATGAACTTACGTTCTTCAATCAGCCTTACGTGGAATCTTCTAAACAATCCAGGTTACTGTGTTTGAATTCAGTGCAACTTGGAGTTGGAATCCAAGATTTTACAATCCTACAGCAGAATTCATAGATATTAAACCCAATTTTTTCGATCACCTATAAGCTCGGCTTGAATTCTGGCATCTAGAACAAGCGCGACGCCTGCATGGGATTCTCCGTGTTCTGGAGCATTATGACGTCATTCCTTGTTTTCATCGCGTTGTCACGACTGATTGGTATGTACATAATAAGACCGAGGTGGCTTTCAGTCGGCTTCGTAATCACAATCCCACAGTCTACGGGTTACTTGATCTTCTTTCGCCATGGCCACAATGAGAGTTCCACCTCGAAACAACCATCTCAGTATTTCAAGGATTTCAAACATCACCACATCTATGGGAGATTCGAGCAATTTGACTTTTGCATGTCAGAATATACAGATTTTTTGTGACGAGGATTGCCTGTCAGGCCTCCCTCGAGTAGCTCTATATATGTATCAATCGTACACCTAAATATCGAAGTGTGCTCAATGAATAGTAAACTATTGAGAAAGTTCAAAATCTCGTTTGTACTCTCTCGTCCGTATTCGAACGAGAGAATTTCAGTAATTTGAGATTGAAACCTGAGCGAGTAAGGTCGGCCGGAAGTCCAAGGTTGATTTCGCGATTTTTGCAAACAACAAATTTGTGAACAACAACCTCAGCACGTGATGACCATTGTTCATCACTCACGCTTTGATCGTTCTCTATGGTTTGTTACCGTCCTCCTCTCATCCTCGTCTGTTGTTAGAATTATTAGGGGTAGATGATCTTGAGGGTCTGCTTGGGAGAAATTATAGTATGGGGATTGTATCGAATACATTATAGTATGGGGATTGTATCAAATAAATTTTGGAAACCCAAGAAATGCAGCTCGGCTAAGAATTCAAAGTCATTCCTGAATTGCAGGAGCCTCACAGCTGCTCGACTGCGGGTTGGTGGTCAGAGAGTCATAAGCAACACTAGTCACTAATATTTATGAATCAATCATGATTTCGGTAACATATGTTAACAGACAAATAGCGAATAAATGAGGATTTATATCATATCTATAAAATCTAATTTCGTACATCCATTAAGTCCTCCAATGGTCTAAAACAAGCCGTCAGGTTGGGGAGGCGAGCGGCCAGAATTGAATCCTGAAGATGATAATGTAGTATAATAAAATTGTAATGGTACATATGGTACAGACTCACTCTAAATTATACAACTTCAATCTCACTCGGGAGAGAATTTATTTATTGATCTACAATGCGCCTACTCTCGAGCAATGATAGCTTCTTTCATGCGCCTGAAGATCACCCAGCTTTCCTTCATAGCACTAGCACCAACCAATGATGGACGGTCAATCTCATCATAGGCCGCCTGAGCACACAACTCAAATTCGTCACTAACCCAACGAAATACTTCTTCTCTAGGTGGTAGCCGTTCCCGCAGTACGTCGATAATTTCAGGGCGAACATCAAAATGACAATCCATCATGTTGTAATCACGAGGACAAGCCATAATTTGATTTGGGGTGACACCGGATGGGATCGCAGACGTGTTGTTGGGTCTAGTTCTGTGTTTATTCCAGTAGTCCATGTAGTCCTCGAGGCAGCTTTGAACGATCTTAGGGAACAGCCAATGGAATAGATCACTATTGATTAGGAACGTTAGAACAGTTAAAACAGCTGTCTATACACAAGAAATAAAGCTTCGAGCGCACCAGTCACGTTGATACATAGGCTGAAATATACCGTTAGACTTGCCTTCCTCAATAATTTCTCGGATGCTGAGGCCGTTGTACTTGCGATTCCAATGCCAACTACTTTCGATGGGTATGTTGTGCACACTCTTAGTAGCCCAAAGAGCAGGGTAATCGTCGAGATCAAGGTCGGAACACGTTTCACTGAGAATACTGTACCATTTCGATCGATTCGATAGTCACGCGTCACGGGCCCTCTGAAATTACCGAAATGTCACGGAGGTCACGGAGTCACGAAGGCAGTTATCGAGGCCTAAGTTGAGACAGAAAAAATTAGTTTTTAAATCCGTAGATGAAAAGAAATCATGTTTTCTGAGTATAAGACAACCAGAATCGACAAAGACGTTGGGCTACAAAAAGTGCCTAAGTAGCTACTGAGAAATAAGTAATCCGGCATTCTCCCAAGCATAGGCTTAATTAATAAGGTTTATACCTTACCCATGTCAACATTGATTTTCCCTTCCTTACTTCTCTTTCTCAATGCCGGCTCCAAAAATTGCTCGAGTATGTACAGCCTGTTAGAAATAATAGTACTGAGATTCCGAGCCTCTTGTGGCGGCCAAATGTCACCTCTTATCGGAAATTTCCAAGGTGTCACGGGTCACTAGTCAAATTATCGTGATCAAACATTCGTTTACAAGGTCACGGGTCACACCCCCTATCGAATCGATTGAAATGGTACAGTATCATGTCAGTCATGACAAAGCGGATAGGCCAAAGTGATGAGAATACCGAACGACATAATGTTGAGCGAACAACTCTGTAGTCTCAGAGCCTTTATCAACTGTCATTTGAATAGGAGTGCCTGGAACAAACCAAAGGGATTAAAATTTATTTAGAGCAAGAGTGGCCAGGACTTGACTCAACGATATCCAGCTTCGACAATCATATCCAAGTACAGATGGCCAACAACATCAGTACTCCGTGCGTTTGGTACGACGTTGTACTTCTGAAGATAGCCGACCTTCTGACGGAAACCGTAAATTGGTATTCCCACCCCTCCCATATCCAGCGCTTGAGCACTCAGTTTCTCATGACCATCTGCGTGAATCTCTTGCCCAGGCCCAATAACTTCCAGCTTTTTCCGGGGGATCTTGTTGTGATTTCCGGGTCGACGGAGAAGAGCGCCTTCGGGGTATTCTTCTTTCATTACCTCACGGACTTTGCGGCTGGGCATGACATGGGGTTAGCACGGTATGTGACAGGGTAATTCATATGCGCACTCACCGTGGCAAGGGAGTATGGTCTCGAGCAAGTATGTTGAGAATAACATTGGGTCCATTTTGTTTGTAAAGGTCATTATCGATCTTGTCCAATACAAGGGAAGTCTGAGCTTCATCCGAGAGTTTCTTTGCGTTCTTTCGAGCTGTTGGAATATCGAATTTCTTTTGAAGCGTGAATAAAGTGCTGCGTCTGAGAGAGCCAGTTAGCTTGAGATATACAGGGAACGTCAACTGTACACACTTGATAGAATAACCAAACCGAGCTTCGAGTCTAGCCATCGTTTCCTTGGCAGTGAGCACTTCCTCGGAGTACTCCAGCAGCGCATTCTTCAAATCTTCGTCATTAGGTTCTAACATTCGTTTTCAGTGAGATGCATTCGACAGTGGACAGAATTTGAGCTTACTTGTTCCATTTGAATGCCTGTTCTTGCCTGAGTTATTGACCATTTCGATGGTGAAATTGCGGGGAGAAAGAAGGCGATCACTGTGCTCTTTTATTTGGATTCAACAATATGTGCCGGCCACAATATCACGTATCGATGTTGAACACCATTGTTCATTCGGTTCCTAAAAAGGCAAAAAAAGAACTGTACCAGACTCGTCTCCACTGACCGACGCAACTCATTTATATTCAATGCTAGTGGCTGATGTGTGAAATACGAAAACAGTCATGTCTGTTTATTGCGACATCAGTACCTAGAGATTCTTGTGCAAAAAGAGATCGAAAATTGTAAAAGTACATGTCCAAAAAAGGTTAATCATAATCTATCAACTACCTTTAGTATTTTCAACCGTAGACTCTGAGTCCGTCATCTGTACTTTCGTCTTCTGGCCGTCTACTATCCTCCTTGTCCGAGTCCTCCTTGTTCGAGTCCTCCTTGTCCGAGTCCTCCTTGTCCGAGTCCTCCTTGTCCGAGTCCTCCTTGTTCGAGTGCCCCTTCCCCCTGTCCCTCTCCTCCTCTCCAGAGCTGGAAGGCTCACGATCAGCTGGAAGGGTTCGCTGAGAAGAGGTGTGATGCTGGCCACGGCCACGTCTGCGACCAGAGTGTCCACGACCGGAGCGTCCACGACTAGAGCGTCCACGAGGCTTCTTTGGCGATGGTAATTCTTCCACATCGGAATCTTCTAGCTGGATTCCCAGGGCACCACAGACTGAATTGCAGCGATGATTGCAAAGATAATTGTCAATACCGTCTTGACCATGATCTCCAGGACCGCTTGCCCTAAGTCGAAGTCAAGATAAAGTCGTTATTCTGGGAGGAGCAGCTTACCCTTTTGTTGTAGTATGCGTCATAGCATCAAATAACACAAATTTGGTTCCTGCAGGAGTGTGAACAGAGCAAGCTACACTTCTGGTCAGAATCGCAACTTGATAGGTATAGATAATAAAAGTCACATACACTGCAGGTCGACGAAGACCTTCTTCCCATTGGTCCAGTACAGGGAGTAATGGGCAAAAGCTGTCATCGTCTTGAACGGAAGGGTATTCTTGTGGAGCTCTTGCAAGGTCCCACTGTACTTGGTCGTTTGTGTCGTATGGTATGGCTCGAGAAGCCAGAGAACACCTGGTACTTCGATCTCCGAGTCGGGGACATTGGCTGCAGCCGTCTGTTCCTCATAAGAGGAAAGTGAGACACCAGAAGCCTCCGATGGCCAGCAATTGTTATCGCCATCAATCTTTTCTCGAGCGAGAAGGCATTCGGTGAATTCGAAGTCTAATCCAAGGAAATATAAATAACGGTGTTAAAGCTCAGGTAAATCAAAGAATACCTTTGGAGACTGTTGCACTGGTTGTACGTGCGAGTTTATAAAACTCGTCAAGAAAGTAGGATCCACTTTTCTGGACCTTGAACTCGGCTTCAAGAAAGGAGGCGTTTTTTTGGATGGGCAAGTTTCGAGTAATCGCGTTCACGTCTGGGACATCAGAGCGAAAGCCACCTTCAGGAATGGCAGCATAACGCTTGGCAACCCAACGTTTTCCATTAATCATTACCTAGCAGAACATTACAGTCAAATTAACCCCGAACAAAGAACAAGAAACTCACCATGTAGACCAACTTGCATGCTCCATACGCGAATGGCAAGCACGCTAGCTCAACGTCACGAACTTCGTCAGTAGCCCAAGTAATCTCACCACTCCCAAATCCACGGGAAGTCCAGCTGGCGATCTCAAACTGGACGGATTCAAATCTTTTCTGAGGGTTATCTGGATGAATGTCGTTGTCGTCTCGGGAGGTAGAGGAACCTAAAGCACCGTCCATATCGACAAAGGTTGATACAGGAGGAGGTACTGACGTAGCCACAATAACATTCAGTACAAGTTCAAGTAATCAGGAATGCATTACTACCTTTACGCTTGCCACGTTTGACATCTGAAGAATCGTCGTCGTCATCTTCGCGTGCTCGTTTAGCTCCCCTACTACCATCAATAAAGTCTCTGGGCAATTGACCATCACGACCTTCTATCTGAGAACAGAAGTCAAAAAAGAACCTATAACATTGCAAATAAACACACCCGTCCGAGATTGAGAATCAACCAAAGATGAATCGACTCTCTGTCACGACCTGACCTAAAAGCAATACACCCTTGCCTAACCTAGACAACCTGTTGGGGAGTGACAGCGATCGTGTGATGGAACCTGACCCTATAAGCCTCGAGAGTAGTGCGACTAGTCGATATACGCCTATATCAGACTGCGA
>ML179857.1:20792-37529 GCA_004369135.1 Dendrothele bispora CBS 962.96 | reverse complement strand
CCCTAGTGATCACCAGTGTCACCTTCTACTCCTTCTCAGCCTACTACCCCTACTGCTCCGCCTTTCACCTCTACTTTAAGTGTTAAGGTCCAGCCTACTGCTCAATCCCGGACTACTACCTCTTCTGGAACTACTCCTACTATTACCGATACCTAGTTACATTAACTAATAAAGATATGCTGGGTTCTAGGGCTTGAACGGTGAGAGTTTGCTGTTCCGGTTACAAGGTTCGGGCTTGGCCTTAACCAACTGTCTTAGTGCGGCCGTTGGCTTCGGTTTGAACGACGACTTCGACTCTAGCTGAGGCCAAACCCATAAGTTAGAAGATAGATGAGAAGGAGGAGGCTCCTGTCGTACCTATGTCAGGCGCAGAGTCTAAGGCCCAGATGAAACCATAGATGGCTAGGATAGCGTGACGGACTGACGTACTGAGACTTCTTCGGAGCCAGCGGTTCACGTGGAGTTAACTATACTCAGGGTAACGAAGTGCAAGATATTAGGATATATAATTCTATTCTGCCACGGCATTCAAAACTAATATATTATACTGATTCGTCTCAGTGGACGAGTGTTCCACTCGGTACAGCCCCGGTTTCCGGGCTGTGTTCGCTAGTCGAACAAAGATTTTTGGTATTTTGCCTTAGCGGGGATAGTTAATAGGGCCGCAAATCAACCTAACGGAGATAAACAGTCGCTTGCGTTGTCTAAGTTGTAACGCAACGTAAGCGACTGGTTAGTAAGGTCGTGAGGAACGATGGCGTTTCCAGCTGCATGCTTTTCCGGTATATATTAAAGTATCACTGCTGCAATTTTATAGTCCGGTATTTACTATCTTCTAAAGACCTTAGCCCAAGGTTGTTTTATAGTACGGGGTGGTTATGCTGTGCTTTCAATATTACCGAAGGGATTAAGAATTTTGTAACGTGTCTAGAAGAGTCCATGACATAAGAGCTACTCACCTACGGTTACCGAATATTAAACTACCATCGCAACCTCGCGTTTATATTCCGTAATTCGCTCGTATTGAATAGAGTGGCCTTAAACTACCGTACCCTTATATATGTTCCCAAATAGCCTCAAAGGGACAAAATGACTAGGCCCGGTGACTGAGTGACTGAGTTGAGAATTGAAAGCTTTTCAAGACAGCTAGAAGCACTGAGATCCAGACAGCGGACCAGAACACATCTTTTATCCTGGTTCTTACAAACGACGAACATCTCTCGATGTGGGATAGGTTTAGCGCTAGTCCCAGCGTTTATGTTTCTTTTAGCTAGGCCCAATTACTAAAAGTATAGGCAACTGCAAAGTTCCGACGTAGTAAGTCTCGGGGGCTGCATCCGGCGGAAATACTCTTGGACTTGAAGGTGGAAGTGGGGGTAGGAGGGAACATAAGACATCATCTGGTGTTCAACCAGTGTCTAGTAGTACCGTGTGTGAAGAGGGCGGTGTAAGAATCACACCAGTCAGCGAAGAACATACCATGCAGAAGGAGAATCTCACCTACCAGATTTTAACATAAGTCATGACTCATATATGATATGCGAAACTGATCGAGCCCCGCAAAGACCAAATAGTAGAGACCAGAAAACTGTCCAAGTTTACAGATTTCGTGCAAACTGTAAGTGACCAGCATGAGAGTCACAAAGACTAGTAAAACTACGTATCTACCTTAGTGCCAGGTTTGAGGCCGGGAAAGTTCTCCTAATACTATCACGCATATAACACGACGGAACACGTAAAATATTAATTCCTCTTGAACGTGCGTGTATAGAGTCATAAGGATACATGACTCATATGGGACATATTACCGAATAAGAGAACCCAAGCGATATTAGTTCATATGGCTCCCTACCCAGATGTAAGGAGAGCGACCTCCATAAAAGGCAAGTAATCGCGTGTTTTACAGAGAAGTTCAGGAGGGGTCGGTATCAGGGATTTGGGATGTGACTTACCGTGGGGAGAAGTGCTTTGCGGTAAGAGGGAGAGATAGAGGAGAAGTCAGATCCTACCCCGGACCTTTACACGCATAGCCATAAGGACAAGAACCTGCTGTAAGTAACTAGCCCAATTTTTAGAAGTTCCTAATGTGTAAACCTTCCATGCAGGCGGGAGAGGAGAATCCTGTCGAGACAACTTGGCAAGTGAAAGGCAACTGTCTTGAGACGAAGACCATGAAGGAGCACTTAAGATCAAGGTCGGTTCTTTTAACCAAGGTCTCATTTATAAAGTCCTATACCCGAAGTCCAAGGCGGAAGCGAAATCACATGTACGAGGACTGATGGTAGGATTGGGCTAGGCTAGTAGACTCCCATGCCCTAAAACGGAGTAGAAAGAAATGGGTAAAACTAGAAGGCTTCAGCCTTCGGCAGTACAAAGATCGACCATCGAACCCATCGAAATACGACTGTCAAACGAAAGAAGGACAAGACATGCAAAAAAGGAAGAAAAAGTTTGATTAACCACTTAACTACCGAAATCTACCTTCAAAGGCAAGAAGAACTTTTCAAACCATGCTGTATGGAAATAACTCCAATGCCGTTGTATTGTAAGATTAGCGCCAGGGTGTCTTTGCTCTTTTGCAACTGCGTTGCTGACATTGCGCCGACTGGTTTAAGGTGCTCGAATTACATTCACGTATAACAGAACAATGTATGTGATAAATTGTTGGTTTGATACCATCTGATAGGCGCAACAGAAGGCTAAGTATAAGACAACGGGTGAATACTATGACCCATAGCTACCGCAATTTGGTGTGCTTGTAGCGCAGTTGCTCTTATACAAGACCTGGCCAAGCAAGTTGCAAGGTCGAGCAGAAGCAGGCTAAGATCGGAACTGTACGAGCAAAAGTTACGTCTAAAGAACCGGTAGCATAGACGTAAGCCACACCAATAAAGAAGACCGTAATGTAACTGCCATTAAGCCTCAAAGGGGGTGTCATAGAAAACAATAGCATAACCAAGAGTTTAAAAAGCGCTGTCTATAAAAAAGGAGCCCTGTAACCCTTACTTTATCGGTTTGCGCTACGCGAGTTCCTCGCCTGATCTTCCGCATAGTACACCTCGCTGGCTATGACGGCTTTGGGTTTGGGACGAGTCTATATAAGAGGCAAACGTCCAGTTTGCGTCCTTTACGCATCAGTGTTGGGTAGGAATGTCTAAGGTTGAGGCTAAAGTTTGCACAGTTGTCTGTTCGGAACCTTACTCCGGCGCTGGTGGCATCCTCTCAAGAGACTAAGCCTTTAAGTGAGGGTCATGACCAGGGATCAATATTGGGCACATCCTCACCTTCTTCAGTTTCGTTGTCTTCGTCAGCATTAGTTATGCTAGTTAAGTAGTGAATATGGCCGATACCACCACCTAAATATCGCATGAACATGTCTCGGTCAACGAAGCTGTTTGAGTTATATTTAAATCAATACGCAGATAGTAAATTAAAAGTACTCACATCATCACATAGAAGTTTGCCCAATCATCAATCTCTCCTGGAGCTCGTGCTGCTGTGATTCCCGGAGCCCTAAGTAATTCTAGTGTCCGACCATTCGCAAAGTTGGGAATGAGATGACAAGCACGGATAACTTGGGATGGGTCAAGGAATCCAAATGCATAGTCATCTGTATCTGGTACGAAACCAACCTTGGGAAGTCGAGCGGATTTAAAGCCATAGCGGTAATTCGGCTCTTCACCGAGCCAACGAACCCATAAAAACTCCATTGACTGAGATTTGCGGACTTTACCGCGCTGAGTATCGAACCATACAATGTCAGCATGGAAGATCCCCAGAACCCGTGCATACCAGTAAGGGTGTGCATTATGTGCTTCAGCCACACCAGATGGAACCATAACGGTGCAGTGATCGGTCCGTGGATTGATAACATCTTGGTCTCGACGGACATCGTAGGTTGTATAATTTATGCGCAACGTCTTTACAGCGTATATTTTGTCGTTCACAATAGAGATTTGTGCTCTGTCCTCGTCAGTAAATGTTTCATGAGTATCCCCGTCAAAGGGCCGATCTAACAAACAACCCAGAAAATGGTCTTGAAGCTTTGGGAAGAAATCCTGAAAACTTCGAGTCTCAGCATGTGAAACAAATTTTTCCAATTTCACTCACCTTTTTGGCTGGATCTAGTTCATGTCCGTTGGCGTGAAGGAAATCTTCCAAATGAATGGGATGGTTTCGGCTGTCGGACATGTAGTGATGAGCACCAGGAGGACTACGTAAGTCTTCCAGGCGTGTACTTGACTCAAAACCGACATGATGGGGGTGCTCGTAACAAGAATTATCCTTCTGCTTGCCTTTACGAGCTTTCTTCCTTGCAAATTTGATTTTTTGTAGCTTTTGTTCGCGTTTGTAACGCCGAGCAATTTGGTTTGTTGCGTTCCGCTTATTGGTAAGAGCGTAATATTGCATGACTAACCGATGAGCAAGCTCACCCTATTGATATTAAAAGAGAAGGAAAAAGGTCAGTAAAAACTCATATTAAAGCCTAAAGAAATATACCGTCTGAGTTGAATAATTATCGGTTGTCCCAAATAACTTGATTGTCGACACATAATCACCGAGCGCATGAAATTTATAGGTTGAGATGTTGAGTTTTCTTGGTTTGCGCTCGGAGGCCGTCAAGCCACTTCTGGCTTTGGAAGTTGCAGGAGTCTCCCCTTCAGACAACTCCTTTCGTTGGGCTTCAGCACGTTGCTGACGCCGGGCTCGAGCTTGCTGTTCTCGAGGAAGCTCATATGTCATGAAATCAGAAGCCGACCTATCTCTGAATTCCCGCATCAGTTTGCCAATGTCGACAGTCACCTTCTCAAGCCGCTCAAGAGTTAATTCGGTATGAAGGCGGAGTTTGGCCAATGCGTGCCATTGTGCAAGCCTGAATAAAAGTTTCATGAGGCGATTACCATGCTCGCCATCAAGAAGTCCTTCGAAAACAGGAATTGAACACTACAATGAATTAAATTGAATACTATTATTAAAACGGTCAACATTATGTATGTGTGCTCACTTGAAGTAGATCCTCATAATCTCGAGCAGCAAGCTTTTTCATTTCTGATGCGTTACTAGTGAAATGTCGAATTGTAGAGTTGCCAAAGCCAGGAACCAGACGGAATCTGGTTGTATCGGATTTGAGATGGATGTGTGATGGTGAGCCGCAGTGAGATAGTTAAAATGCATCGATAATTTACCTTCGATCCAATTCAGCAATCCTCTCAGTACCATTCGGAGATGCATATAACATTCGAACGAGGTGCGTAAAAAGAGCCTTCCAAACACCAAGTTCAAATTCATGTAAGAGATCGACAGCAAGCATTCGAGAAGGATTAAACCGATCTCCAAGCCTTGTAACAAATGCGTTCTGCAATACATATCAGTCATGACTGCAGTAATTATAAAAATCAAATGGCATACCAACGTAGGAATGGAAGAAGTCTCTTTTAATAAATTATTAACATAAGTCCCGCCGATAGGCTGCCCATCTTTATATATTAACTTTCGAGCACGAATGACCTTGTCCTTTAGATATTCTCGAAAGTTGTCTAAACGAGCGCGCATGTCTCGAATTAAACCTAGCCGATCCAAGGAAGATTTTTTGACCATACATCGAGGGCATGGACACAGGCCTTTGTCTCGAATAGTTGCAAGTAGGACTCTATAATTGGCAGCTGTCAAAAGAGTGACATTCAAAATTATTCTTTAAAAGGGAACTCACTTTTCTGGATAATCAGCTGAATATGTGAAAAACCTGGGATATATCCGTCTTTCGATCCCATCAGAGCATTTCACAACAACACCATACTTATACGCATGCAAGAAGTCGTCATCGAGTAGTAGCTTCCACACCGCATGCATTAGTTCTCGACGGCAATGGGTAAGGATGTCGCCCTTCTGTGTTTTCCAATTGCGATGAAATGCTGATGCAAAATCATTGAACGTATCCGGAAGCTGACATTCAATGCATTTCAGAAACATACTTATGAAGTAAAACTTCACACTTACCGAAGGAATATAGGCGACATGATGACAAGCTCCAGAGTTCGGCATGGATCGAATATATTTAGACAAGTTTCCGAACATCATGTAAATTGGCCACAGCTTCGCCGTTCCAAAATTTGCGAGATGTGTACCATCCGACCAAGTCATTATACCAGCGACAACTCTCTCGAGCTTGCAGCCCAAATCTTGTGAATCAAGCGGTGCACGTTGCACTTTATCGTGTTCCTCAATGAATGCATCCGAGTTGTAAAGTTCTGAATATGCTCGAACAACTTCTTCAGATCCGGGGGGTTGATGATACAGCTTGTAAGGAGAAAAATGAAACTTGTCGGCAAGAGGTTCTTGAAATGCGGTTTTGATGACCGATAAAATGTCTCGATACATCAGACCGGGAACATCGAATGGCTGTGCGGGAATGGTTTTGTCACCTGAAGGAACATCAATAGTAACGCTGGCTTCTTTGAAATTATCAAAAAAACCGGAAGGATCCTTCGAGCGATCGAGTCGACGGTTCTCTGCTTGTGCGCTGAAATTATCGGAGAAGTCATCCGGGTTGAAATCTTCGGCTTTGATTACCTCTTGTACCAGTCGAGTTGCCTCAGATTCGGATTTGGAACGCCCTCCTGTGTTAAGCCACCTCATGAAGCGCCAAATGCTCATATTTGCGAACGGTGAAGGAGGATCGTACTCATCATCCTCATCATCAGAAGCTGCTGACTGGTCGGGGAGAATAAAACGAGATTGTCGGTTACACAGGTCTGAAACCGGTACTGTGGAATCTGGGTCCTTCGACGGTCGATGGAGGTAATGGCGGAAAAGTCGAAATGGATTCAGGACTGTTTTCAGTTGGTCTCGTACAATGAGAATTATACGAGGCAAAGAACGAGCTGGAACAGGTACTGTCGCTGCATCGTTACCTATAACTGCAGGAGGTGCCTGTGGTGGTTCATCACGAAAACGAACTGGTAACCGTGAAGCTCGACCAGACGTAGTCACTCTAGTAGGCGGATATTTTTGTGGCTTTGAAGACAGCGCTGCCGGTATGTTAGGAACCGGAGCCAAGGCTTCATCGAGACCCAAGCTATCATCTACGAGGTCATCAATGGGAAGCCCCGTACCTGAAAGCGTACTCGATAAACTCTGGTTTCGAGTATTATATTAAAATCTACATCATATTATAAGATTACTCACCGCTATCGAAATTGAAGAGCCTGAGACTCGAGGATTCTCTGGGGCCACTCCCGGGTGACTCGACACTGTAGACTGAACATCGCGAAATAAAAATTCATTCAAGAATATTTACAAGTTGAAATATTACCTGGTTATTTTGGTCAATTCTTAACTTTCGTTTATTGAGATCAATTTTCGACTTTTTGGGATTCCGACCTGACTCGGAGTTGGATTGTGGTAAAGCTCTTTTCCGAGCCTGTCTTTCCCTGAGTTCCTCCAGGAGACATGAACAAGTCTTTTCATGGGACTCCAGGCCGCGAATATTGCTGAATGTTTTTGCGCAGCTCTGTGAAGAGCATCTGTGATCCCCAGGGGCCATCCTGAGATGGAATGTAGCAAGACCGTTGGAATGGAGTGATGGTTGTTGTGACTGAGTTTGAAAAAGCTACCGTATGGTCCACAGAAAGGCCCCATGTCGACACACCTTTTCAAATTTCGGAGTATAAAAAAATATAAAAAATAATATTGCAGATACGCTACAACAAATTGGGATAGATGTTGACCATATGGGAGCTTCCAGACTCAGGAAGGAGCTCCGACAACCTACAAAAGCGTGACTTTGTTGATTTCACTTCTTTAACACGAAACACCACATACCTTCAAAGAACCAGAGATGTCTGGTTCCCATTCCTCCTCCTCCCATCGTGGTAGAGACTCATTCACCCACCCGTACCGTCGCAGTAGTCAAGGCCGGGACCACAGTTCACCTGGTCGTTCCAGGTCTCGCAACTCAACAACCGCAATGCGTCGTCGCGACAGCTCCTTGCCGCCGTCCAGCATACCATCCAGCTCCAGTCCAGCTCGAGGTAACACACCAGAGCTTGACACCATCAGGATGAAGCGTACAATTGACCATCTCAGCCGAGAGCTTGAAAAAGCCAACGGTCAGTCCAAGACCAGAGAAAAAACGTGAGTAATGTCTATTTACTCCTACTTGGGGATACTTACAGACTCACTTTAGGAACCGAACCCTGGGACGCGGCATACGCAAGGTAGTTGCTTTATTCAGCACTGTCTCTTCGCTGGTTGCAGAAAGCGACCGCCGCGCCATGGAGGATGATGAACCAGAGACTGAACAGGATGAAACAGACATCGAGAACACCCAGTCTCGGGAACAGAACCAGGAGCGTCAACATGAACGCGAACGCGAAAGGACACGGATGTAAGTATTAGTCTTGAGTCTCGATACTTGATGTGTTATTGATGGATTTCAGGCGTGACCGAAACTTCAAGGGATTTGAGGTGTTGTCGGAAATTGTTCCAGGCTTCAAGAAGATGGTTGAATCAGATATCCCAGTCACCGAGCTCCTCAAGTATTATAGCGATGTGAGTGAAGAAACAGTCACGGTTCAAGTTAAGGAGAAGCGCTAGTGCTTACATAACATTGTTGAAGCTTGAGCACGGCGCCAATGGTGCTCGCAATGACGACGTCAACAACGCCAAGGGAGAGGTCACTGATTGGCTGAATGAACGTGTCGTCTATCCTCGTCCTCCTCTTTTAGCTCGCAAATCCCGAACCGGACGTGGCTTCAATCATCCGACCACCGGTCGTCTACTTTGTCCAATTGATCTAGACTGGGATGATGCCCAGTGGGTCGACATCTTCTCTTGCCTTCCATGGATGCTTCACTGACATGGTAAATTTCTAGAACCCGTTTGGATATCCAGAAGCGCAAAATTTCCGTCAACAAGACCGATTTTTTCTTCTGTATCCGTGCCCTTTACTCCAACGAAGTCGGTGACCCTAATGATATAGAGGAAGGTTTTTTAAAGGGTGAATTGTTGGTCAAGGTAGGTCGTCATTTTTATATGTCTTAGTGGAAGCTCAAACTCTGTATGCAGATGTTCAAACTCGTTTTTACCGCTGCCAGCTCAAATGACGAAATCAGTGTACACAACAGTGATGACGAGAACGACGAACCTCCTTCGAAACGCCGCAAATCTACACGCAAGAATGTTGCCCAGCTTCTCAACATGACATCTGTCCCTCCACGCGGAATCGCCTATGCCGCCGTCATGGTATGTTGGGCATTTGCTCATTGTTATGCTTCTGATTCACATTACCTTTCCAGCTTCGTTTTGCGTTGTCAGACGCCAAGTCATGGGGTTCCGACCGTTCTTTCAATTATGAAGGATTTTACAATGCTATTGTGGACTATTTTGAGGAGGTAAAACCTGGATCTGACGAAGAGCAGCCAATTAAGGAGCTTTTGGATTGGTGGAATCAGTGTGTTTCTTTCTTTTATCTTTTTTAGCTTCGCTAACCAACGGATTATCACAGGAAAATCTTCCCCGACTCCGATGCCAACGCATCGACTTCCTCCAAGCCTCTCCAGGATTTCAAGAACATTCTCGCAGTCCAACGTGCTGCCAAGGCCGCCGCTCGTAACACTGCTGCTTCGTAAGCTTGCTGCTCAGAAGCAGCAGTCTCAACAATCTCAGGCTC
Source organism: Dendrothele bispora CBS 962.96 (assembly GCA_004369135.1). Classification (NCBI taxonomy): domain Eukaryota; kingdom Fungi; phylum Basidiomycota; class Agaricomycetes; order Agaricales; genus Dendrothele; species Dendrothele bispora. The sequence goes on along the minus strand of ML179857.1, from coordinate 27,859 downwards.
CTCCTCGTCTTCCAGTGATTTATAATTCATTATATCTGTACATACATATGTACCTCTCTACTTCCATTGAATGAAATTCCGCGTCATATTTTTCTCTGATTGCTTGAGTCAAACCATTTCGGTAACGAATCCAGAGTGTAAACCAAGTATTGTAACCATGAGCCAGGCTAAAACATCCTTGTCTTGAATAGGAAGCAAGTATCACACTTGTTCATTCTCGTAGGTAGGTGCCAGAATTTTCTTGTTTTATCTTTCAAAACCATTCCTATTCCTAACTGCCATCTGCTGTCATCATTATGACCCCTTCGACGATCCCATCAGACCGATACATTAATATAATATGATACGGCCATTGTACTGCTAGGGGACAACTGGATAATACCATACAATTCGTTACAATTTCCTACATTTCTTGTATCTATATTGTAGTACTTATACCCTATGATAATCATTTACGCTAGATGATAAGACATTGTCGATATCTCACCGATTTACTGATGGAAGTACGCGAAATTGGCCCCTTCAATCAGTTTTCTAGAGTATACCCTACAGGATTGACCGGTTCAGTTGCTACCCAGCATAACAGACCTGCTGTACCTTCACCAGACAGACGAGAGGAACAACAAAGGGGCAATGAAGAACTAGTACAAGTAATAAGACACCATGATGGGGGGCCAGTTCCTCGAATAGAAGAACTCCCTCCTCTGTATCAAGACATTAGAAGTACATAGAATGTCATACAATTTTCGTTGATGTGTTTATTATTTACGATAGGAATAGGAAATACGAAGAATGGCTTGTGTTGTATAGTATCCAGCTCAAATGGCACCGCCTAATTCTTGGCGACCACAGAGAAATTACAGGGAAAACACTGCCGCTCCACTGTACTTATCAACTCCGTGGTGATTCTTATGATAATGATGTGATGGACTATATTCGCGACCAGATTTCAGGCGAGTTTCACCATCGAATAGCAACTACACTACTGATCACACCAGCCCTCCCATGGAGTTAATCAACCACCCAGACGAGGATTCAACGTTCAACCCTCTCAATCATATCTCAGAGTACTCTAGCCGACTATCGGTATGTGCAAATCTGCGTTGCACCCCTGCGTTGCACCTGCGTTGCAGTCACGTGACCTGCGTTGCAGCTGTGTCCGACACTTACTTCAGGTTATCCGAAAGGTGCTAGGTGCTGTAAAAGTAGTGTCATTTAAAGTACAACTTCATCTTACTCATAAGTGCTTGTTCTGAGTTCAATATTGTACATTTGTTCACTGAACTCTGTAAGTTTTTAATTACATAACTAAAAACTCGTCGAAAATCCGATGTTATTGTTTCATTGAGATTTAAGTAAATTTGGTCAGTTACACACCAAACTGTAAGAATTGTAACAAATATGGTTAGAGCCTAGGAATAATTTTTGGCAGATATTTTGGCAGTGCAAAGGTTCAAACACTTTTCGACACAAGTGTAACGCAGGTTTACGTAACTGCAACGCAGATTTCACGACTGGGTGAAATCTGCGTTGCAGTTACGTAAACCTGCGTTGCACCTGTGTTACACCTGTGTCGAGTACTTCTTTATGTCTCTATAATTGAAATTACCTTTATACATTCCAGAGAAGTACAATTGATCCATCTATACTATTTAGAGTGGTAGATATAATGGTTTACACGCTTTTTTGTACGGTACTTGGTGCAACGCAGGTTTACGTAACTGCAACGCAGGTTTCACCCAGTCGTGAAACCTGCGTTGCAGTTACGTAAACCTGCGTTGCACCTGCGTTACACTTGTAGAAAAGTGTTTGAACCTTTCCGCTGTCGAAATTTCTGCTAAAAATTATTCCTCTAGCCATGTTTATTACAATTCTTACGGTTTGGGGTGTAAATGGCCCAATTCATTTAAGTTATAATGAAACAACAACATTAGATCTCAAACAAGTTTTTAGCTGGTTAATTAAAAACAGAGTTGAATGTGGCAATAGGTACCTGTTTGTTCATGCCTTTGATGTTGGTAATGTTATATTTTAACTAATTTTTAAGTTACGGGCTAAGAAAAGGGTGAACTCGCCATTGAGAAGAAATAGATCAAGAATGATCCCTGAATGATTACAACAAATTTATAATATTCAACGAGTGCCAACTAGTAAAATAAAGTCGCATTCCACCACACTACTCCTACAGCACTTAAAGCAGCTATTCCGGGCTCAGACTATACATAACCTGAGGTGATCGGATGCAACTAAGTACTTTGTGGGCAACAGTCCGCAACTGCAACGCAGGTCACGTGACTGCAACGCAGGTGGTGCAACGCAGATTTCACATGCCCGGCCGACTATCCGAGTCGAACTCAACTAACGGAAATTGTTACCGTATCTTACATGTCGAACAAGCCGAAGAAAGAAGTTTAATTTTCAACTACGTCATTGAGGACACGAGACTTTGCGTGTTCCCGACCCGACTACCCAGTGTATTGGAACTGCGGTACCCTTTCCATCACCAGACTCGGAAAGACAAGAAGAGCGGCGGAAGGGTGACTACTAAGACTCGGAACTGTTGCAGATACTTGATAAGTCGTATGAAAAATCAAATAAGTGCTCGAGTAGAAGACTTGACCTCTATATGGTAGGATATTAGATGGACAAGACGAAGCGGTAGAGTTGGGATGGTCAAACCCGGAATCGAACTTTGAGTAATTTGCTGACTAAGCTCGTTTCAGACCGGCCGACATGCGACACGCAACTTGACGCAGACGCCCACCAACACCTTTCTCCTTCTTCCACAGCCTTCTACAGCCTTCCGAGTCCGTTTCTAGTCATTAGCAACACGCATATCTTAGTATAAATTCACAGCTAGCACCAGGACAAACCTGGACCAACTGCTTTAAGGAATGTCTCTAGACCAGTCGGCGCTCACACCGTCTCAAAACGAGGCTCTGAATCAGTTACGCGACCTAACGAACGGAGGTGATGATGAAGTTACTATAGGTGTGCTTGAAAGTGTCGAGTGGGATGTGCAGGTTCGTTTTGACAATAAAATTTACTGACTAGAGCTGCAACAGATGAGGTGTATTGACCTTTTTTTTTCGTGTTATTTGAACAGAGAGCAGCAGAAATGATATTTGGTTCCAACGTGAATGTGCCGCCAAGGTCTTCATCAACCCCAACCCGAAACACAGATCTTCACGACTTAAACCATCTTAACAATTTTGAAACATTTGAAGTGGATGACTCTGCTCAAGGTCAAGGGACCGGAAACAATGAGGATGATGAGCTCATACGAAACAGGAATAATGTATGTCTGTTCTGTTGCTCTGATTCTTCGGGCTCGTAGTAAACGATACATACCATCTCTTAGCGCCCCCACCGCGGTCAGAATCAACCCCTTCTCTTGACCATTTTGAGCTATCCCCTCCACGTTCTTTCCTCGCTTTTCCGTTTCGTGTTTACACTGCTCCGGATACCACTCCGGTTCCTCCCTCTACCGTTCCTCGCTCCTCAATTCAATCTGCTGACGTGGTGGTACCGGGGTCCCAGCTCTACTCGGGGCGGAAGCTCTTCTTGGAGCAGCAGCAGTAACGGTACGGGAACGGGAGGCGTCGAAAGATGGATACGAGAACTAGAAGAGGAAACTGGCGCGATATGTCTTGGAAGGACCGCGCCCATTGGTTCTTCCACTTCAACTTCCGTTGGAATGGGCTCGTCTACCTCCAACTTGACTTCTCGAGCCGGTCCATCTACTTCTAACCTCCCTCCGACGGACGCGGATATTGATGAATCGGAACTAGACGCCCTCTTGGGTCCCGAGGAGTCAGAAACCGAAAGACCAGACCCTACGCGCCAAAAATTCCTTCCTGCTTTCCAAATTGGTACATACGAACAGGCTCTCAAGGTCATAGAGAAAGAGACTAGGATTGGATGTATCATTTTGGTCAGTGAGGAGCATGACGACGTTGCGGAGTTCAAGAGGTAGATTTCATCTCTACTGACCTTCTTTCCTCGATACTGACATACCGGTTGTAGAACAACCTTGACCTCTCCTTCATTCCTCCGGCTCCTGCATAGAAACAATATGTATGTCTGGGGAGGAGACGTGAGAGACAAAGAACCTTGGAGCGCAGCAAAGAAGTTAGGATGCGGAACGGTGAGCTTCGTTTTTCTTTCCAGTTATTTCTGGTTTGCGCCGCGGTCCTTCGATCGCTGACTTTCCTCGTTATCAGTTCCCATTCGTAGCATTTGTTGCTCTGCAACCATCTCGCTCCTTCAATTCTTCTTCCTCTAGTTCTAATGCTCGCCAGTCATCTCAGCCGACTCTCACAGTCCTCTCTCGTCACACAACCCTCTCCGAATGTACCCCCGCTGCTCTTACGAATCATCTCACAGCCTCTCTCCTTCCTCGTGTAACATCCTACCTCTCTCACATCCGTTCTGCTCGGGCTCAGATCGAGTCTCAACTTGCATCACAAAAGCAGGCTAGGGAGAACGAGCGTCGACTTCGAGAGGAACAAGACCGCGCGTTTGAAGAAACAAAGAGGAGGGACGCGGAAAGGATCAGGAGGAAAGTCAGAGAGGAAGAAGAAGAGAAGGAAAGAGTTAGGCAAGAGGAGGTCAGGGAAAGACAGCGGGTCATAAAGGAAGAAAGGGAAAGGGAAGAGCGGGCATGGGTCAGAGGGGTTTTGGGGAGGTATCATGGGATCCTTCATGGGACTGGAACTGCTGCGAATCATACGATTCAAGGAGGTTTAGGTGGGGATGGGGAAGGCAAACTTAGGATTGCGGTTCGAATGCCCGATGGGAAAAGGTTGGTTAGGAAGTTTAAAGGTGGTGGAGAGGGACCAGATGGTCAAGGGGAGACGGTGGGGATGCTGTTTGCGTGGGTTGATTTAAACCTTAACTGTCCCACGTCGTCTCCCTCTTCGTCTTCGTCCCGAGACCCAGAGGATCCCGAGTCCATCGTCGAATCTGCGATTACATCCAAAGCTTCTGAAGGGGGGGCCTCATCAGACCTCGAGCAAGCGTCAAACGAGTGGTGGGGTTTCACACTATCAACCTCTTACCCTCGTCGACCCATCCCTTGGAAGCGCAACCGATATCTATCGCAGGTAGAAGGACTGAATGGTGGAGGAGGACAGGTGGTTGTCGAGCTTGTGCAAAATGGAAATGGGAGCTCGAGAAAGAGCTTGGACAAATCGAGAGGAAAAGAGAAGGAAGGAAATGACGATGATGACTATCTTACTGAGAGCTCAGATGAAGAGTGACATGTCTATGTTAGTTATGTAGATGCAGGCTAACTTATTTGGGTCTGGAAGAGAGGATTCGTGGTAGGACTCGAGAAAAAACCTTTTTAATTACTACCGTCTAGTGCTTTCGTTTAAGTTATGTCTGGATAGCTGATGGTTATTTAAGATGCGAGTCTCTTGAGGTGAAAAAAATGCAGTCCTACCCATGCTCCCTGCAAGGCTCGAACTTGCGACCTCGAGATTACTCACTGCATCAGTGATCCTATGAGACTCGCGCTCTACCGACTGAGCTAAGGAAGCTACATCTTGCTTTGATTTTGCATCAATCTGTTCTGGTGACAGGAAAGCTCTCTCAGGGAGGCAGTTTTAAAATGAGGACAACATACATGTCCTTTATTACTACTATATCACTCAAGCTCTCTACGGTTATATCACTCATGTACTTTACTACAACTTGATCAGTTTTCCGTTGCCCTCCCTGGTATGGGGTACGGTATTCGGGGCTGATTTTCCAGCAGTTCCCTAGTAGGAGGACCTTTGCTGTGTAACTAACTAACTAACTACATGCTGATTTGGGAATTAGAATCTTCATACATACCTGTTTGCATAGGTAGTTGTCTGAGCATTGAACAATATACTTACTCCACTCACAGCAATTTAGGAAAAACAGGCAGATAAGTATGTAGTGTTAAGATAATTCCACAATAGATATATGGGCATTGGGGATACTAAGTTACGAAACCTTCAATTTGTTCCCAGACTTTGGGAATCTAGAGCAGACGTGACTTGGAGTGGGTTTCAACAATGGCGTCTTTCCAGCGGCCAGTATTCTGGTTGAAAAACATAAATCGACTCGGACGCATGCGAAATGTGCAACTTGAAGGTCAAAACGACTCAGGGTGGACTGATAAAGGGTAGACCGAAGTAGAAGTGAACGTGAATTTTGTATCAAAGTACATCACCTAAAAATTTTATAGTACAGACCCACCAACTAGACAGGTTAAGTCGCCACATGATGCAACTGTTTTCCCTCTGAAGTGCCGATCTCCTCTTCACGATTAGACATTTCTGTCGGTTCTCCATGGCGGTCGAGACCTGAACTGGAGGTTGAGTCCATCATTCGAGAAGGAATCATAAAGTTTGGTTCCGACGTACTGTTACTTCCATGATGGTCAGAGTCCCGTCCGGTAAAAGGACGATTGGATGCGAATTGTATTGGTTGAGAAATGTCTCCTAAATAAGTTGTTTCGTATAGAGATTTTTGTAAGGAAACAAGGTAGATGACTAGTGTTGGATAAATATACTGTTCAATAGAATGTTAACTCGAGCTTTCTTGCATTGAGTTCATATGGGTCTTTACCGTGATGTGAGGAAGTACGACCACCATGACTCCATCGACTTGGACGGGAATAGGCCCCAAAGCAGCGATTATTCTCAGAGCCTTCAAAAGCCGTCAGCACTATCACTAGAGATTTAAAACGATTGCGATCGAGAACGTACCCATACAAAGCAATAAATACACCCCGACTCGACCAAAAGCTTGAGAACACTCTCCGAACGCGTTTGTTTATTGTACTCGTTCCACAGAATTTTCACTTGTTTACGAAATGTCCTACACACGGTGAAGTTTCAAGCGTCAGCTATAGATAGCCCCTCGGTAGAATTACTTATGACGGACCAGGTTTTGTACCAAATGAATCCCGTTGCGACGACGTTGGTGATGAAGAGGGGAAGAAGTAGACGAAGTCTTTCTACTCCTAGATCGCTATTATCGGCAGTGAGGGGACTTTCGATGAGATCTCGAATGTTTAAGCCTCCATCGAC
>ML179857.1:0-18282 GCA_004369135.1 Dendrothele bispora CBS 962.96 | reverse complement strand
GGACTTTCGATGAGATCTCGAATGTTTAAGCCTCCATCGACGAATGTGCAAACTAGAGGCAGGAAGTTTTTAGAAAGATAGAATTGTTTAGAATTACTAGGGACATGCGATAGTACTCACCTGTAGAACCCATCATACAAATGGCTAGAATGATACAAAAAATTGGTCGTCTCGAAAATAGTATCCATGCTCTCCAAACTACTATTGCGTCACCGATAATATACTGAGAATAGGAAAGAAAATCTTATGAGTTTCACGAGTCCAAAGTAGTGGAATCAAGTGTGCTCACCGTTATCCTTGGAAGAACTACCAGTATGATTTCCAATTTGAGCATGAGTGAAATTGGATCGTTTGGAATTACACTCAGTCCCCGAATTTGGATGACTAGGAATGCTACCGTAACTCCAAAAAAAGCGGTGGACACCAAAAACATGAGAATAAGAAGAAGTTGTAAAACAAGACGTGCTTTTGATACTCGTAAGCCTTGTCGACTGTAAAAAAAATACACTGAGGGTCAGTTCGCAAATCCAAAGAGTCGGACCTATGTTCCAGATACGCACACAAGTGCGTAGGTTGCAAGAATAGTAAGAATCAAAAACGTTCCTAAATGAGACTCTGTTAATTTTCTCAACTCAAGAACGGAGCTTAGCACTCTTGACCGTAAGCTACACCGACAATTGCAAGCTCAATAAGAAATTCTTGTAGCGTTGTCACGTCCTGCTCGGAAAGTGGACCAGAAGCGTCTTGTCCATCGGAGCTGGACATAATAACAAGCGGAACCTGAGATTTGACTCTCCGCAGAGTCGGATTGTGTTTTTGACCTCTCAAGAGTAAGGCAACAGAAGGAGGATGGAAAGAGTCATTCTGATGCTGTTATAGATACGGCGACTCTCGCTAAGCTTGAGAAACGGTCATACATATTCAGAATCGCTTTCGCCGGGATCAGCGCGCACATCAGTTACAGTCTAGAACAATAACGAGATTTGCAGTCCAATTAGCCCCAACCACAACCACTATGTAGTTAAAGTGGGCGGAAGAGTCAGTTAGGGGATAGCAAACATTATTTGGGTAAATTAATACACCGGTATCATCCTGCCACAGCTTGAGATAACTATAGCAGGACTCGGAGTCCAGGACGCAAGGAGTTACTGGTCGATGCACTAGTGGAGTTCTCGGAACAAACGAACTATTATGTTCCTCATAGCAATGATTGTTGTATGCATGTCAAATAAGTATTTATTGCTACTTATTCAATTGTAATGTCGCCAGTCGGAAAATCCTAGATACCTGATGATCAGTCGGTATTGAAGAATTTGAATATCCAAAAAACAGACCACATCCGGGAAGGACGGAGGCCCCACTCATGGAAATGGAAATCCTATACTTATATGAAAACACATCTGCTCAATGATTTACATACAAAATATGATAAAAAGTGAAGAGACCACATCTGCAAAGGGAAAAATAGCCATTTTAATGAATGGATTTTATATCGTTGGGGGCTTGAAGCCTCTATTTTTCCCATTGCAGATGCAGTCTAATGAAAATGACAACATTTTAATGTAAAGTCTTCAATAGACCACATCTGAGAAAAACAGAAGCTCCAACAATATAAAATATTGATAGTTTTACAATTCTGATTTTCTGGAAGTAGATCCAAAATGGTTTATGATTGTGAATTGCTTTATAACATTTACATTCAAGAAATAAAACCTCTATTCTTTGAGCAGATGTACACTGTGAGAGTACAACATAAAGTTGTCCATGGGGGAACACCATATAAGTCCAAACCAATCCACTGACATGATGGACAGATTGTCTCTGTAGCTTATCAGCTTGAGCCTGTGGTATATAATCATTTTCATTACTCATTATTTTGAGTTGGTTACTGAAAAACTTTTTTGTGGACAAGATCCCTATCAAACTTGTGCCCTTGAGATTACCCACTGCACCAGTGATCCTATGAGACTCACACTCTACTGACTGAGCCAAGGAAGTTACATCTTGCTATGATTCTGCATCAATCTGGGCAGGTCACAAGAAAGTCATCTGGCTTCTGGGGAAGTGAGGACACCTGAGGACACCATTCAAGTTAGTCAACAAGCCAAGTCAAGCTGAGTCTGACTAATGACTCATGACTCCAGAAGAGTCATCAGCTGTGGTAAGATGAATAATTACCCCTCTCAGTAACTGAGCTCTGGTATGCAACTGAATCACCCATTTTGGAAGATCTAAATTTAGTACTTATTCAATGATATATTTACTATTAGTGAATCAGGCTGGAACAGATTAGTAATTTAGAGTCTTCATACACATCTGTTTGTGTGGGTATTTAAACAATGTACTCCACTCACAGTAATGTAGGAAAAACAGGCAGATAAGTAGTGTTGAGATAATTCCACAATAGATATATGGGATCCTAAGTATGAAACCTTCAATTTGCTTCCAGACTTTGGGAGGCTGAACCAGGTGTAAGATAGAGCGAGTTTCAACAATGGCGTCTTTCCAGCGGCATCAAACACCCAGTATTCTGGTTGAGAAACACAAATCGACTCAGACGTATGTGAAACGTGCAACTTGAAGACCTTTACGGGAAATCCTGGTCTATGTAGGTCGAAACGACTCAGGATGGACTGATGAAGGGTAGTAGACCGAAGTGGAAGTGAATGTGAGTTTGGTATTAAAGTACATTAATAACTCGAATTAAATAAATAAGACCTAAAAATTATTACGATGTTCTCAAATTATATGTTGGTAATTACTTTATAGCATGACCCACCAACTAGACAGGCGAAATTGTCACATGCTGCAGCTGTTTCCCCTCTGAAGTGCCGATCTCTTCCTCCTCTGCACGATTGGACATCTCTGCTGGTTCTCTATGGCGGTCGAGATCTGAACTGGAAGTTGAATCCATCATTCGAGAAGGAATCATAAAATTCGAGTTCGGTTCCGATGTACTGCTTCCACTATGGTCAACAGGACGACTGGATGCGAATTGTATTGGTCGAGAAATGTCTCCTAAATAAGTTGTTTCGTTTTGAGATTTTTGTAAGGAAACGAGGTAGATGATTAGTGTTGGATAAATATACTGTTCAATAGAAATGTTAACTCGAGTTTCTTGTGGATTTATATGGGTCTTTACCGTGATGTGTGGTATTACGGCCACCAAGGCTGCATCGACTTGGATGGGAATAGGTCCCAAAGCAGCGATTATTGTCAGAGCCTTCGAAAGTCGTCAACACTTATCAATCAAAACAAAACAAACGGTTTTGATCGAGAACATACCCATACAAAGCAATATATACACCCCGACTCGACCAAAAGCTTGAGAACACTCTCCGAACGCGTTTGTTTATTGTACTCATTCCACAGAATTTTCACTTGTTTACGAAATGTCCTACACACGGTAAAAGTCTCAAGCGTCAGCTATAAATAGCCCCTCGGTAGGATACGGGATTATGACTGACCAGGTTTTGTACCAAACGAATCCCGTTGCGACGACGTTGGTGATAAAGAGGGGAAGAAGTAGGCGAAGTCTTTCTACTCCTAGAGAACTATCGGCTGTAAGGGGACTTTCGATGAGATCTCGAATGTTTAAGCCCCCATCGACGAATGCGCAAACTAGAGACAAGGAAGTTTTTAGATCAATAGAATTATCAGGTACATGTATAGTACTCACCTGTAGAACCCATCATACAAATGGCTAAAATGATACAGAAAATGGGTTGTCTGGAAAATAGTATCCATGCTCTCCAAACTACTATTGCGTCACCGAGAATATACTGGGAATAGAAAAGGAAATCTATGAGTTCCACGAGTCCAATAGTATGATTTAAGTGTGCTCACCGTCATTCTTGGAAGAACCACCAGTATAATTTCCAGTTTGAGCATGAGTGCGAGTGGATCATACGGAATTACACTAAGTGAACGAATTTGGATTACCAGGAATGTTATCGTAACTCCAAAAAAAGTGGTGGACACCGAAAACATGAGAATAAGAAGAAGTTGTAAAACGAGACGTGCTCTTGATTCTCGTAAGCCTTGTCGACTGTAAAAAAAAATACATTGGGTCAGTTCGCCAATTTCAAAGAAAAGAGTCCCTATGTTCCAGATACGCACATGAGTGCGTGGGTTGCAAGAATAGCAAGAATCAAAAACGTTCCTAAACGAGACTCTTGTGTTAATCATCTCAACGCAAGAACGGAGCTTTAGCACTTTTTTTTACCATAAGCTACACCGACAATTGCGATTTCAATCAGAAATACTTGTAGCGTTGTCACGTCGTGCTCGGACAGTGGACCAGAAGTGTCTTGTCCATCGGAGCTGGACATAATAGTACCAAGCGGAGCCTGAGATTTGACTCACTCCTACACAGAGTCGGATTGTTGCTTGAGCTCCCAAGGGCCAAGAGTAAGAAGGACAGGAAGAGTGGGAGGAGTCAATTCGATGGCTTTTCGCAACTTTGTTAAATATAGATACGGCTATTCGGGATCAGCTTGAGAAACAGTCATAAATATTTTGGAATCGCTTACGCCACGATCAGCGCGCGCATCAGTGATTGCAATCTAGAACAATAACTAGGATTTGCAGTCCACTGGTTGGTCCCACTGGCAGCCACTATGTAGTTAAAGTGGGTGGAAGAGCCAGTTAGGAGATAGTAGAACAATGTTTGGGTAAATTAATACACCGGTATCATCCAGCCACAGTCCTAGAGGTTCTCGAGATAGCGAGGGTATATATAGCAGGACTCGGAGTCCAGGCCGCAAGGAGTTACTGGTCGGTGCACTAGTGGAGTTCCGGATCCCGTAACAAACAACGAAGTACATATTGTGTTCCACGTAGCAATGATTGTCGTCTAAGGTAGGTAAGTAGGTACTTAGGTAGATTACACGGCCACCGCGAAATGCGTGGTGCCAGAAACGGCACAGCCGGAATTACGGACCAGACAAGAGCGAGCGCAAGGTAGAGGCTGAGTATGTAGTGTAGGTACTCCTCTCCAGTAGTTGAGACTGTAAGTGCATGTTAAATAAGTAGCTATTGCTACTTGTTAAGTTGAGATGTCGCCAAAAAAAACCTGATGATAAGTTCGTATTGGGGATCTAATTTGGAAATCCGAAAAAACACTCGGACTCTCGGAGGCTGGTGGAAAGATTGCGAGTTCGGTCCGAGTCTTTATGTATCAATGCTTGCGTCTCCGCGTGAGAAGATGAGAGAGAGAGAGAGAGAGAGTTTGGGCACAATAGCGAATCTATTGGGGTCTAAAAGCTCTCGAGACTGGCCACTCTAAGGGGACAGCCTCAAGCCAAGCTACAGGAGACAAGGATACATGAGTTGTTGTATGTAGGGAGGGAAAAGAAAGGTATCTAGGGAGGTGGGAGGGAGAAAAAATGTAGATACGACTCGAACTGCGAGCAATGGGTGAGAGGACGTAAATACATAGACATATAAGTGGCATACCTGCGAGCAATGGGTGAGAGGACAAGCTCTACCATGCTGCAGCACTGTATATAAAGTATCTAGAACAAAGGAGACGAGGAGAAAGATAAAACGTGGTCGGCGTGACTTGTCGACGCGTCATAGACCTCGAGCAACAAACTCGCTCGAACCATCAATGCTTGCGTCTCCGCGTGAGAAGATGAGAGAGAGAGAGAGAGAGTTTGGGCACAATAGCGAATCTATTGGGGTCTAAAAGCTCTCGAGACTGGCCACTCTAAGGGGACAGCCTCAAGCCAAAGAGGATGAGGAATGAAGAATCGGAGGTTCGAAAGTGACGTTGTCATGAGGATGTGCCCAATGAAGGGAAGAAAAGATGTATAGGCGACGAGCCTCGTCCACCTCTATGTAGAGTTTGTAAGCATCACTACGCCAGCGCCCAAGGAGTTGGATTTTGTATTCGGAGCAGCCTGCAGCATATGCAGAGGATGCTGCACCCCGTCGGAAGCTGTGTCCAGAGAAGGCTTCTGGTTTAAATCCTGCAGCGCTGAGAGCTCCACGGATGGCTTTGATGAAGGAGTCTCGATCAAGAGCCGATCCGTCTGGGTTTCGGAAAAGAGGTTGACTGGGATCATAGTCGGGTTTGGAGCGGGGGTTGGAATTATCGAAAAGGCGTTTGAAGGCAGCGACTGGGCATGTGGATCGCCCAGGTGCAGCGGCAAGATGGATGGTGACACCTTTGCAAAAGGGGTCAGTTTTGGAGGAAGAGAGGTTGAGCCGCACGCTGGTTGTGGACTCGAAGTTTGGGAGGAATTCAATTGCTCCGATGGTGAGATCGGTTGCTGGATTGAAATCGGAGTTGGCTTTTGGCACGGTGAACTCGCCACAGCGGAGAAAGCCTGAGAAAGCGGCGCAGCAGGCTGCGTAAATATCGGCGTGGCCTGGGATTGTCTCAGGTTGGAGGAAAGAGAGGAGTTTGCGTAGGATGGGGAGGGTGATGGGTTGTTTGGGGTTTCGATCTTTCTCACCATGGTATCGTTTGATGCCGCGAATGACGCGTTGCACGAGAGGTGACTCTGTGGCAGTGAAGGGCAGGTCGACGTCAACGTGCATGGAGCGAACGTGGGTGAGGTATTTCTTGATGGTTTTTGGTTCGACTTTTCCTCTGAGATGTGCGACCCAGTGAAGGATTGCTTCTTGAGATGCTGGGAGGATGGAGCCGTCGCTGTTGTAGAGATTGTGCAGTTGGACGTGTTCGATGAACCGTTTTTGACCGGTATTGTAGGTTTTCCGAGTGCTCCCAGCGAGGCCGTGCCAAAGATAGAAAGCAACGGTTTTGTCAATGTTGGGGTGCCGAGAGTACCACCACGACGGAGGCGGGTCGAGCTGGGCTGTTTTTCGAGGTGTGGAGCAAGGTCAAAAAGTTTGGAAAAGGAAAAACGAGAGGCGGCATCAGCAAGTGAATTCTCTTTTGAAGAAAGCCAAACGGAGGAGAAAGTGAAATCGAGGCAGCAGGCGAGATTGATGAATTCGCGAAGAAGGGACATGGTGTCCTTCGAAGCGATGGTAAGCTTATTAAGTCCATTGGAAACGGCTTCATTGTCAATGTGAAAGACGACGTGTGTGTTGCGAAGGTCTTCACCCCAGCAGTAAACCGCATATATGGCGGCATACATCTCCTTGACCTGTATGTGACAATGACGAAACCGACGAGGAGTACGGGAAGAGAACCAGTGAGATCCAAAAATGCCACCCAAGCCTTTGGTCCCGCTAGCGTCAGTATAGATATGTACTGTTTCACGGTCAGGTGCGATGAAATGAATGCCATTCCAATTAATGGCAAACTTGGACCACCACTCGATGTCACGTCGAACCTGCCGAGGAACTCGGCGCCGGGAGAATTGAGAGGAGAAAGAAGACTTAAAGTCATACATAGCGCGTAAAAAGGCTCGGGAAGTGGGGATGACCTGGGAAGTAAACTGGAGGTATCCAACAAGCTCCTCAAACTCTTTGAGATGACAGTGAGTACGACCATGCCATGTAGACAATAGCTCCTTGAGGTATGCAAGCTTATCGTCACTAAGGCGGGCCTCCATAGCTAACGAGTCCAGAACTATGCCAAGAAATTCCAGGCACGTCGTTGGGCCTTCAACTTTGTCAAGTTGGAAAGAAAGGCCAAGTTGGTCTCCTAGTGCGAGAGCCCAATCCAAAGCTGCTTGTGCGAGATGCGGGGGATGCGATCGAGAGAAGATGAGCAGGAAGTCATCGAGGTAGTGACGAATGTGAGCTGGGATATGCCGCTCTATGATCCAATGCAAGGCCTCGGCAAAGAGGTTGAAGATATAGGGTGCCGAACGCAGCCCAAATGCAAGTACGAGATCATAGTAGAACCGGCCCAGCCACGTGAATCCTAAGAGGTGCCAGTCCTGGGGACGAATAGGGATATGACGAAAGGCTGACTTTAGATCAAGCTTAAGAAGCTTGGATCCTGGACCAGCGATGACGAGATCCTCGATCGCGAGGCGCACTGTATCGTACGTGATAGCAGCTTCGGAGTCCGGTATTCCATCATTCACCGATGACCCGTGTGGCCAGGAGAGGTGATGGATACGACGAACCTTAGAGGAGCGTTTGCGAGTAACGGCTCCGAGGGGTGAGCAACGAAAGTTTTCCAGCGGTGGAGACGAGAAGGGACCAGCGCTACACCCGTTAACGATTTGCGTGGCAATGTCGGAAGAAACGGCAGTTGAGTGGTCTGTAGCTGAGGAGAGGTTGGAGCAAGATTGAGGGGTGGAACGATCACCAATGAACCCAATGTTAGCGCCATGACGAATAATGTGTAGAAGTGTGGTAACGAATAAACGATCAGGATAGTCCCTCAGTTAATGAGCCCACGAAGCTTCGTTGAGGGTAGAGATGACATTAGGAAGGGAATTATTACAATGCGGAGGTAAATTACATCTAGGATTAGAATTAGGACGAAGCGGCGGTAGCGAAAGAGGTGGGAACAGGGTGTCATGAGGTAGGGTATGTACTGATGAAGGGGTATATAATGGAGGGGATAGTGGGCAAGGTGGGTCGGTGATACCAACGTCTTGACTTTCCCCATCGAGTTCCTAGGCCGCGCAGGGCTTGTCGCCGTGATCTTTGTGGCACTTTTTGCAGATATGTGGGCGTCCGTAACGGCAGGGAGAGCTGCATTTACCATCTTCGAACTTCTTGCAAGGCTCCGACTTATCGGAGGAAGAGGATTTCTTCGACGATTTGGAAGGAGAAGAGAGACGCGGAGCACCGTAAAGATGTTCACCCCGCAGTTCAAGGTCGATCCGGCCCCAACCACCATAGTCACCTTCCTGCATCTCCCGGCGACGCTTGTTGAAAAAGGCCATGTGATAGGCGCGAACGGAGGGCCACTCGTACTCGGAAGCAATCTGGACGAGATGTGCATTGTACTTAAAAAAGCCAATGCCCATCTTAGCGACGTTTCCTGCTGCAGATGCGTGCGACATGAGGATGGAGAAGTAAGTGCTGAGGGGTACGACGACGGAGTTCAAGGATTTGTATTCTTTGGAAGCGGTGTCGCCGTTTGTGAGTTCGAGGGTGTTGCCAGTTAGGGAAATGACCTGTCGTTCGGTCTTGTCACGCCATCGTGAGTCGAGCTTGTAGAGATCCGAGGCACGAAATTCGTGGTTGATAATAGAAGTAATGGTGGCCGCCTCGATTTCGGGAAATGATGAAAGAAGAGACGCACCTGTGGCTGCGTTGGAAGAGAGTGGACCCATGAAGTCAGATCCTCCTGAGTCGTTGTCCTTATCCTTATCCTTATTCCTTTGTTCGCTACCCTCTTTCATACTCTTGATGGCGTCGGAGATAGAACTAGCGACTGTCTCAATAATGAGCTGCCGGATTTCGGGGTCTAGAGAAGTAGAGGTCATGGTGGCAGAAGGAGGTGGTAGAGAGGTAGAGGAATGGAATTCGGATGGAAAGACGGTGACAGCAGCCGCGTGAGACGATTTCGGAATGAATCGGCCTTGAGAATCTCGTGGAGGCTTGTTCCTGGGAGCCAGGATAAGCGAGAAAAAATGTAGATACGACTCGAACTGCGAGCAATGGGTGAGAGGACGTAAATACATAGACATATAAGTGGCATACCTGCGAGCAATGGGTGAGAGGACAAGCTCTACCATGCTGCAGCACTGTATATAAAGTATCTAGAACAAAGGAGACGAGGAGAAAGATAAAACGTGGTCGGCGTGACTTGTCGACGCGTCATAGACCTCGAGCAACAAACTCGCTCGAACCAATTTTCGTTAGTCCCTTTCTGGAAAAGGAAAGTAGACAACAATTTTCGGCTTCGTCTACAACGTGAAAGAGGGAGGCTCCGCTCATGGAAATGAAAATAACTAAAGAAAAAACAACATTGCCTCGACACGTCGAATTCAGAAATGTGTTAGGCTAATCACGAGGAAGTCATGTGATCAATGCAAACCTTTATGGAGACGTAAGTGACTTAGTAAGTGGGTCCAGTCCTCCAACATTTTTCTAGCGTTTTTGGCACACAGTCTCCAAAAAATTCTTGCTGTCAAGCCTACTTCGGAGTCGTAATTCACAACATATCTGACTGATGCTGTCTAAGACTCTACACCCTTTGCACAGCCGTCGATCAGCGCCCAGAGCCTGTGATCGACCGTGGACATCGCATATAAACGCCTTGTATCATTTCTGGCATTGCCCCATTCCCTATTATCGCTTCTTGAAACTCATCCCCGTCGAACAAATCCAATCAAATGTCGTATTATCCCAACTCAAATCCAAGCTCTTACAATGGCGGGCAGAACTATGATCAAAGCTGGGGATATGTGCGTAGTTTAACGTCCCGGGCGGGATTGACATTGACTTCAAGTTTCCTCATTGAACTACTATTCACAGCAAATGCCCGATCCAGGGGTTCCTCCTCCCATTCCAAGTCACACATACCCGGGTGCTCCCCCCGCCTTTCCAGCACATCCTCAACAAGCTCCTCTCATGCCTCAATTTCCTCAATTCCCACAACAGCAACATCGGGAACCGTCGTTTCCCCAAGCTCAACCACAGTCTCATTCGATCTATCCGGTCCCAAACCATCCAGGATATGTGAGTTATCCGCTCCGCGCTCTCTTGTCTTCACTCAGTGTCAGCCCTTTGTCAACGATGTTCTTCTGTCTGTACCTTCTTATTCAGCACCCTTCCTACGATCGTCCTCCTCCGTCATATCCGCCCCACCACTCTTCGTATGTCGCTCCAGCGCCTTACAGTGGCCCGCCCAACGGACTTCAATATAGTCAAATGTCATACGGACAGCAACAACAACAGCAGCCCTTCCAACCGCCAATGGCTCAATACGGACATCAAACCTTCTTCTACCTTGGAACACCGATTCATCCACCTAATACTCCTGAAAGTGCTTTAAGCGTTCCGGGGTATGATGCGAATGGAAATGCGGAGAAGGTTAAAAAGGCGATTAAGAGTTTCGGGACTGACGAAGACGCTTGTACGTCAAAGCTTGTTTTGCTGTTTTCGTGCGATGTTTCTAGATGCTAATGGACAACTCTATTTTTTTTTTTCGTTACTCGTTACTCCAGTGATATCCGTCATAGCCCCTCTTTCAGCTATGCAACTAGCCGCTCTGGGTGCAGCTTTCAGAATCAGTACTGCGGGCACATTGACGAGCAAGTTGGATTCTGAGACCAGTGGGTGGTTTGGGTAAGTCTTATCATCTCGGTTTTATGAGTGCAACTAAAGATTAATCATCTCGAACTTCCCGTTTCACGTTGCCGCTACCGAAAAACTCTTTTTATGGACATCCCTATTCTATCATCAAAAGAGCGATTCTTCACGGTCTAACCCTCGGTCCTCTCGCATACGACGTTGAACTCGTCAATAAAGCCATTCAAGGGGCAGGAACGGATGAACAACTTCTTACAGAGATCCTTATCGACCGCACTCTGGAGGATATACGATTGTTAAAGGGAGCTTATCGAGGAAGATATGGTCGAGACTTAGAGAACGAGGTACAGGGTGAATTCAGTGGAAAGACTAGGAGAAGTGAGTTTTCAGTTTTTGCTCAGTATATATGGACGACAAACTCTTCAATTCTGTGCTCATCCTTTTGTGTTAAACTTGTATAGTATTCGCGATGGTCCTCTCTTCTACACGACCAGCTGATAACACTCTTGCCGTGGATCACGCCCTCGTAGAAAGAGACGTGAAAACGCTTTATGACGCTGGTCAAGGCAAAATTGGAACAGACGAGATTGCGTTCTGCGATGTGTTGGTGAACAGGAGTCGACAACATTTGAGTGTCTTGTATGTTTTTTTTTCATCTTCAGGTGTCTTCAGGCGTTGGAAACAGTACTAAATATAAATAATTGCTTTTCTCGCGCGCGGTTGTGGGTCTTTTTTAGATTCGAAGTGTATGAGAAGAAACATAAAAAACTGAGCAAAGTTATCAAATCGGAATTGTAATGTCTTAACCTTTTCACCAGCTTCTGTAGTACTAAGGATCGCCTCATTGATTTAAATTCAGCTCCGGTCAACTTCGCGACACCCTTCTCTACATCGTTCAAGGTGCCAAAGCACTCAAAGATAAATCAAAAAGCAAAGAACATAGACCCACTGTGGCTACTGCAGAAACTTGGGGAATCATGCGAGACGTCAAGTTGTTGGAAGAGTCGATGAAAGGTGCTGGTACGAAAGACAAGGATTTAGTCAGGAGGTATGTAAAAGATTTTTCACTTGTTCCTTTTCGAACTCTCCGCTTTTTGCTTTTGTTTTGTTTTTCCGAGAGTCTGAGCTGGGGAAATTGATTTTTTTTCCTAGAATTGTCCGTCTTCATTGGTCCACCAACCGATTCCGTCTGATTAAACGAGCGTATGCGGCCAAGTATGATAAAAGCTTGGAAGATCGAGTGAAGAGTGAGACGAGTGGAGATTATAGGAAGTTGTTGCTTGCGGTTATGAGGGCTTCGGCATGATTGGGGGACGAATTGACGTAGTGTTTTTTTCTCTTCTGGACGTATAGCACGCAGCATATATTGATCACTCTGGGTAGCTCAGCCGTAGCCAATGTTTGCCAACATCTACGGAGTGACATACGGGCACCGTACAAAACACATGAGAGAGAAAGTTAGAAGTTGCTCAGTGGGATCCCTAGGCTGGACTTGGGACTTGGACCTGTAGCTTGTCGAGCCTGGAGTCAAGGCGCTAAAGCCTTTCTTGAAGTCCCTCCTGCTACCCCATTCGCGATAATTTGAAAAGTTCTTGAAAGACCGTCACGTAAACGTGAAGGGATGTCGATGGCTGGATGTGACACTTAGCTCGGGCATAAGGGAGGAGCAATTTATCAATTTAGGATCTGGACGCTCGGGTCTGGGGAGGTGTTACCAATGAGATCATCATTCCTGGGACACCTCTCAGACAAGCTCATAATCTGTGGTAAAGAGACCACAATCGGAGGGACAAGGCCTGTGGGTTACCCGAAATATGATTTCTTACGATGCACGATGTCAGCAATATTTTTGCTAAGACATAAAGACGGGTTGGATAGGGAAGGGCACCAGTTAAATGGGGATCATCGTGACCCACCCCATCAACGAAGTCATTTTTGTTCATTTGTAACAAACCGCTGCCAGCATTCTTTACGAGATTCTTTGTTGGGATAACACGGCAATCTATGAAATCGACTGGATGATCGGATAGTATGCTGTACTTGAAAGCGGAACAGTTGTAGAGTGACAAGTAGATAAATGCTTCTCCTGTGTCCGTTGCGGCCACTCATTTCCGACAGACCTTACCCCAGAGTCAGGGCTGAGAAGCTCGAGGAGGAGGAGGAGGAGGAGGAGCTTATTAACCGGACTGGTAATGATGGTGTACTTAGCTGCCATCATCGGGATGCTTCCCGGAGGCGGCGTCTAGATCTTGAGACAAGTCCTGTTAATAGATTCCTCCTCCTCCTCCTCCTCCTCCCTATCCTGGCAAAAGTGGCTATATAGCTAGAACATCGATATTAAGTAATTCTCTCTTTGATACACCCTCTAAGTAAGACTGTCGACTGAATCTTGAACCCGATACCATACTCAATTTCCCCAACTGGTTGATAGACTCCTCCTCCTCCTCCCCAAGCGGTCGTGAAATTTCATTTTTTTGTCGCTCAAATTCATTGGTTTTGCAAATTGCTGTACTAAGCCTAATGTCTTTCAAACGGACTTATAATTAATCTAAAGAATGTGGAGATGATTGAGCTGCGTGTATTGTAAGAATGGAAAAAAGCCGCGCATAGCATTTCGACACAGATGCGTTCTTCGTGCTTTCAAATTCTTGATTTGAAGGGGTTTGTAACGAAAAGAAGTACTCGGTTTAGACTATTAAACTTCAGGGGGATACGATCTATTTACTGTGGTAAAGCTGTGATACATCGGTGCCGCTTCCGCGGTTACTACTCAGTACTACGACGACGTTTACTAGAGTTTAGCTCGTTTTGTCTCTATGCTGTTCTTCAATACTTCTATCGGTTTATGAATTTAACAGACCTCGGAGACTGAGCTGCTTTTATTAACCAAATAGGGTCATGTACGATATATGAATCGGAATTGCGTAACTCACTTAGAAACCTTTTGACGTAGGATGGACTGCAAAACGGTAGACTCTCTCTTTCTAGATTTGTCTCTCTTTCTAGATTTGGATTTTGACGTCGGTACTATAAATTGGGATCAGTTGGAGGAGGAGGAGGAGGAGGAAGAATCTATTAACCGGACTTGGCAATTCTTCCACTGCTTTTGACGTATGATGGGCTGTAAAACGGTAGACTCTCTCTTTCTGGATCTGGATTTTGACGTCGGGACGTCGGTGATATATATTAGGATCAGTTGGAGGAGGAGGAGGAGGAATCTTTTAACCGGACTTGGCAATTCTTCCACTGCTTCAGAGCCTGATGTAATTACCGACGCTATATTTTTATTGCTATGAGCCTGCAGATATGTACAATATCTTGTGTTTGGATCCCGAACCGTGAAGTCAAGTTGAATAACTCAATTGCTTCCACGAGTAGCTCAGGAGCAACTTGACTATAGCACCGTGGGTCGTGTTTTAACTGCTCCTCGAAGATGTATGCACAAGAGTTTAAAAGCAAGCTGGTGAGTCTTGAACCACACAATTCGAATTCCTTTCTGTGTTATTTCTATCTATCTATCTATCCACCTCGCCCTTTGTCTTCTAGAACTTTCTTGAACTAGGAATGCCTCGTAAGGACTGTTTCTTTTTTCACGAGTTCCTTATAACAAAGAAATCACTTTTAGATTTTAAGATGGATCTCAATAACTGGGGGCAACGCACCCACAAGAAGATCGAGTACGAATATCATAGATCAGGTCCTCAGCATAATGAGACATGGACAGTTATAGTTCGGGGTAAGCTCCAGGACATCTTTACATTTGGCCGTTGTTCAGACACTAATTTTATTTTAGTTGACGAGCAGGAATACGGAAGAGGTGTGGCAAGAAATAGACGTGGCGCTGAAGAGGCGGCAGCTGGAGAAGCGCTGAGAGTGATTCAACAACTTTGATTTTGTGTCCGAATGAATTTCTGTGATAATTTTATATATAGCATGGGCGGCTGGATGTCTGATCTTCCGTCCTTTAATCTTTTTCTGTCATCTAATATTACTGACTAGTACTCGTAAATGTTCGTAGCCTAGATTTATATCGTAATATTCATATAGTAAATTGTGCTTCTGACGTTATCAATCTCCGTGATCTACATCCAGCATGATTGTTCAAGTTGGTAGCTAGCCAAATATTCCTTTTTTCCCCGTCACTGATTAATGACATTTAGCTATATAGCTCTACCTCAAGGTAGACAACTCTGAGCAAATATACTTACCACAAGCACCGAATTTACAATAGAGATATGAGCCCTGATTGTCACCGGCATCAAGGATTCTCGTTGGATTCTCGAATAAAATTAAACATCACTTTCTCTTGAGATCAGTATCTCTTCTTGCCTTTTTCCTGGTTCCGCTGCTCCATTGGTAGTAGTGGTAGGTGGTGCACTATAACCGGCACAACTCAGCGTCGTTGGTGGACATCTCCCATTAGGAAGACCCATTAGACACGACTTGGAATAAGTATTGCGGCAGAGATCCCGCTATTCACAGTGATGTAAGAGACGGTAGACGTAGGTAGCACCGACCTGAGATAATGAAGGCAAAGACGAGAGGGTTACTGGGGGAGAGTGGCCGCAGAGGCTGGTCTGTAGGAAAAAAAATAAAGGAGTACGGCTGTGCTTGCCGGATGGTAAGCGCCGACCATTTCTTTTGGGCGTTCACTAATGACGGACGCAGAAACGGACTCTTCGCAAACAGAAAAGAGGTATCTTACCACATTTTCTCTTTGAAGTTATTAACTTTTCAAATGACTGGGGGTATGGCCGCAAGCGGCGAGGGCCGAACCTTTAGAGGTTTACTGGTACTCGGAGTATAAGATATATTTGGAAGGTACCTGCTGTATATGGTACCCGTGGGAATAGTTTGGAAAAATCTTGGTGTAAGGAGCCAACCTAAAGGTTCGGCAATAAACCCGGAGCTCTCTCACCTTCTGCCGTGGACCTTAAAATCTTCTGCTGTCTTGTCGGCGGCAGTAAGCCTACTTGTGGGCAAACTTCCATAAATTCCTGGAACACGTTGAGTCGGGGATGTGGTCTTGTTTGTCGAGACCTTTATTATCAATGAGGCATCCGGCTTCTTTCACCCGAGTTCGTCACTATGTGTCCTGTAGAAGCCTCTTCCTCAGTTCCTCAGTTGATGAGCCATTCCAGGCCTCGTACTTGCCACGCTTGCAGTGGCCCATCTTCACTTCGTTATCTTCACGTGCGACTTTAAGCCCGGGACGATCACCGATGTGGTCCTGTTTGGACCGGAAGGCATTTACTTTCCTGGCCCGGTAACAGTTGATTGAGCGCCTCGTTAAGTCCTCTTCCTACCTTCATGTTCATGCTTCCGTCTGTCGAGTCGCTCACATGTCTGGCGCTGACTATATCGATTTCATTTTTCGTGACATGGAAAGGCTGGATGTGCTCTCAGAAGACGTGGCTTCTGCGAAATTAGAAGTTGAATGTGAGCCAACAGAATGGCTGTAGAGTGCAACTCCTTCACCACCAATTGCAGGAGGAAGTTGTGCAAAATCACCTGCAAATATCATATTCATACCACCAAAGGGTTTTTCTGGTCTATTTAGAACTTTTGCCAGCCTCTCACTTATTTTATACATGTCAATGCAGGATAGCATGGACACTTCATCCAAAAGTACATAATCAACTCCTTCAAGGCGAGAACACACTTGCTCAACTGAAACTGAATTATATTCCCCTTCAGTTTTTGAATTAATCCCAAAGACAGAATGATATGTTGAGCCACCAAGTAATGCAGCAGCAGTTCCAGTTGGTGCAACAGAAATGATGCGATATTTTTCACCCCTTATACTGAAGAAATCATTTAATGCTCTTAGAACCATTGATTTTCCGGTACCCCCCATGCCTCCAAGATACATATTAAGTTGTTCATTGAATGGGCTCACAGAATGATTAGCAATAATGCGAAAAGCACGTTCCTGCTCCATGTTCATGGTGAATTTTGCAACTTGAGAATCAATTGAATTCTGAATGGTGCCCGTCCTAGATTTTTGTTCAAAGGCAAATTTGTCCAAAACTTGGACTTGATCAGGATGTTTATTTTGGAATTTCATGGTTTTAGAATTTTTTTGTCTTTGATTATGGATCTCTTGTCTTTTCTTGCCTATTTCCAACTGCCATGAGCTCACAGATCTATCAAGTGGCAAATCATCACCTTGGGGTATTGCATGACTTAGATCAGAGATTGCCTCATGCCACCCTGCACGGTGAAGTAGGTCATCCATTTCTTTCATCTCATGCCTTCTCTGTTGTTCACGGGTTCCAATGTTATCATCAGCAAAGTCCACAAACAGATGGAGGTCACCATATTCAATGTCATCTTGGTAATCCAAGACAGTATCTGATAGAGCTGTCCCTGACATTGCATTTCGTTGAGCCCTGAAGTCATCACGAGAGTCTAGACACTCATATCTAAGTTGAAAATTATCCATAACATCACAATATCTTTTTGTAAACTCATGGCCTAAAAATGAGTGATCCCAAGACTCATCAATTTTTTTCAGATCCATTCCTGAGCGCCATGGCTTAAAAAATACCAGCATTGTCATGCAATAATATTCACGATCCCCTTTGTCTCTTCTGGGTAGTCCAGGACCAACAAAATTTGGCACTAGCTCAATGTCATCAATTGAAAGATTAATTGCATGAGTATCTGCTAAGGGATGTCCATATTTGAAAGGAAACATATTTTTTGGAAGGTTTTTCTTAGTTGCTGGAGTTGGAAGTAAGGTGTCATTGTTATTCTTACATTGTGCCTCCACTCCAATTTCTTCCTGTTTTAATTCTGGGTCAGTGTCATAGTTATAGTCAATTTCTGAGTTATAGTCTTCAATATCATTATCAACTAGCGAATTGGTATGCTTCTTGTGTTTGCTATTGTTAGGGATTTTGACTCTTTCACACCTCCTAATCCAATCATATAGTGACATATCATCAAGTTCTGATGGACGGTAAACATAATCATACACCCGGGATAATCCAAATATTCTCCCATTTTTTCTAATTAGTACAACTTTATTATCTTTTTCCAGCTCTGTATCCCAAGCTTTTTGGACTTCTGTCACATAACTACTCCAATAGAATGGTTTGAACTTATGTGATGTATAGTGATCAGGATTGTCCAATAAAT
>ML179856.1:0-46082 GCA_004369135.1 Dendrothele bispora CBS 962.96 | reverse complement strand
GTGGCTAGCTCAAACCTAGAGTCCGTCGACTCTTCCTCAGTCTCGGGCTCGACAGTACCTATCGTCCGAAAGTGTATACTCTCCGAATGAGAAGCCTCTCTGTAGCGATCCACAACCTGGACGGAAACACCGCATTCCCAATTACTACTATGCTCTTGTCCCACCGTTAACGTTGAAAAGAATTCCGGCTCCATAGAATATTCACCGCTGACAAGGAGAAGAACAGCTACAGGGTACATTCCCTGATCAATGAATGCATGACTTTCAGCTAGATATATTGTCTTATTTTCTTCTTCGAAAGCACTTACCGCTAGTTGAACGTTCACAGGAGTGTATATATCCCCTAAAGTACCGACCTTCAGTGGAATAAGTATGGCGACCAGGACAGTAATCTGCGAGATGATATCAGTCCAGATTTTCCAATTCAAATTCTGTGGAACTTCTCACACAAGACAAGCAATAGATTATTCCGGATTCTACTAGGAGAACCATAACTCTCATACCCGCCGACTGACGACTATGTGACGCGCTCAATGTCTGTTTGATCTCATGTCGAAACCGCCTATGGTGTAAATGTGGTTTGGGTTGTTGAGAAAAATCTGGTTTTTTTGACCCGGAATTCAAGGAAAACTGACCAAGCCTTTACTGATACCGTAGAGGTTGAGATGATATTAGTCAAGCTGGAGAGCACCAAGTTAGATACTTGGGCGATGTCGATCGCTCGAATGAGGTGTTTGTTTATCGGAGTATTTGTATCATGGTTGATGTAAAGAAGCAGTCTCAAAATGATTGTTGCCAGGACAGAGACTGGATCATTGAGTATTCAAGATTGGAAAATCAGTATATCGATGCGATAACGGATGTTCGAATCAATCACGTACGCGAGTCGCAGATCAGGAAAAATATCGCAGAATAAAGAACTTTTCTGCTCTCATCTTGACACAGAGTCCATGCTCTCCAAACCACCACTCCGTCTGTTATAACGTACTAGTAACATTTTAATACTTCATAAACAACCTGAATTCCGGAGCTATAGAGCCAACTTGAAAGATATATCTACTCACATTCAACAAAACTATCGCACTCCACATAGGAAGAAAGTTGAATTGATCGTCTTGGTTAAGATGTAATTCGGGTGAGAAAAAGGTCACTTGAATGGCTTTGATGAAGGTCCAGAAGGACAGTACCCAGTAGACAGTTGCTAATAAGAACATGAATAAAGACATCCAAAATAGAAACTTTTGCATTTTCGTTTCCAATCCCCGCTTTCTGGAAAGTATTGAGAGACCCATAAAATTTATCGGTAGCCAAGATGTTTTGTTTCAAGTTAGACTCACAACATGATATATATGAACATTGGCATAAGGGCAACATACATGCCTTGTTCAGTCTTGTCAATATCCAGCCACTCATGATCACGGCACGATACAACTCACCATAGACCAAAGTTTGCGGTACAAGGACTAAAACATGTCCACTGTGATAGAGCATAAGCATCCCCAGCTCATGTAGAGTGTCACTTGTCAATTCTGCCGACATAGCAGTAGTGATAGTAAGTACACAACTCTGGGGTATGTGGGGCGCGAATGGGTTACTTACAGCTGGATTTAAGAGTAGCTCATCGTGAAATAAATTAAACACAGCACCCTTGGAGAATGGAAGACGGACTCGGAAGTGGCTTTGGAAGGGCACTGTTCAGTCGTTAAATCAACTGTTTCACTACTTTCACTGTTTGTAGCACTCCAGGGACAACCTCAGGCATCATCTTCATTGCATGACACGTCAAAAACCGTTGCTCTGCATGTGCATGTGCAGTCGATGTGTTAAAGACAGATTGTATGAAGTAGGAGTAGAAAGGAAGAATTACAAAAAAAAAAAACTTGCCGATTTCCACTCATTTGGGTGAAGGAGCCACCGACCGTTCGGGCACAACTACATACTTACTCTTCGATATGCAATGCCTTCGAAAAGATGTCATTAAATCCGAGGGTTGAAAAATACCAGGTTTGCTTGGCATGATAGAATCTATCAATGCGTTGACTGGCGTCAGGGAGCCACATAGGGGTACGCCATCAATATCAATCCTTATGATTTTTGTACATTCGCTACTTATCATGAACCTCAAATAAACGCTCATGTTTCACTACTAGTCTTTGTTTCTGAGAGTTTCTGGAGAGCTAGAATGCGAAATATGAACAATGCCTGTTGTCTGTAGTACCAGTATACTATTGCCGCAATTCAGGAGATTTTTTTGGCCCTGGACCTCCGGACTTGCCCTAACTTAAGCTCAAGCCGGCCCTTTGAGGGTCGGGTCGGGTCGTTGAAGAAATCTTGTGGCCCCTGGTCTGGCCCTGCAGTAACAACGAGCTGGGTAATGTTACATGTGTGCCAAAATTTTGTCTCCAAGCGGAACCAAGGTCATGAAGTTTGCCTGTCCGCTCCGGTTTAAAAGGACTTGGCACCGCTATGGTTAGCTATGTACACAAGCACTTAAACATATACCTGTAAGAAGATATGATTGGCGGATAGGATAAACTTGTCAAACCTGAAAGCCATACACTAAAAACACTAAAAGCATTAGTATTTTTCGGCAAGGCCCCGAGAGGTCCCAAGTTGGCTCAGTTTTGTGTAACTAGACTGATACACAGGTCGTATGTATGTAGAAGTTGGTCCTACTGGTTCCGGTCCTACTGGTCTAGAATCTAAGGATCGACTCACCAATGACTCGACTCTCGGAGGCCAGGTCAAGGACTCCAGACTTGTCCGGACCAGGGCAACACTGACTGGGTTGTACAATTTGAAGAGGCCAGAGTTGAAAACGGTAGTAATCCGACCAGAAAGCGGAACCGAATAATAGCACAAGGAATGGAACGGAGACATCCAGTACATACTTATTTGAAGCTAAAAAAACTCTGTCATCGCATCGTGAAGGATGAAAGTCGCATTAACGTGGCAAACTTCGGTAGCGCAAGGCTCGGGTTAAAAGTGTGCCTAAAGCGGCCTTTGCCACAGTTGCAACTTAATTTCAAATTTCAAACTTTAAGCTTTAAGCGGTCGAACCTTGTCAGAAAGGTTCTTTAGTTGGAATCAACGAGATTTGCTTGAACACTGAACAGCGTGCGTCATGCTTGCAGAAAAGAATGTGGCTCTCTCCGACGGATCGCGGCAATTGGTCAATATAGCAGTATATCTGTCAATAAACAATCTCAAAAAGAGTGTCTCTGAGTCTGAGATAACGATGTGTCCCTCTTCCCTTCACAATTTATTTCTTCGCTTTCTGTTGGCATAATTTCTGGCCATGGGGACCATCAACGCCATTTGATACGATGTCGCCAGACAAACCTGCTTGTCCCTCCACTCATCCCCGGGCCCTTTCCCTTCATCTCCTCCTTCGCCTACATCACACGGAGCTGTCCAAATCTCTGTGTATTGATCATGTCTTCCACTGGGTTCGTTTATGAATTTACCAGTAGACCATACACCGACTGTACGACCTGCATGGACTTGAGAAGGTGGGGGTATCGGAGATTTGAATTCGAGGGTCATCACAGTCGTTGGGTACCAGCTGTACAAAGGAACGAAAAGGGGGTTAGACTAAATTAGATCCTTTCAAAGTTCTGTCCAAAGGGTTTTTGGATCAGCAAGACCTACTGCTTTCGCACTGCATTACCATCTTGATCCTCTAACAGCATCGGAGCGTTAGTGAAGGCGTCCGCAAAGAACGCTAGCGATTGCGTCGTTATCCGTTCCGTTTTGTCTGTGAAGCCGCACCAAGAAGCCCAATCTATTCCTCCTCCACCAATAGTTTTGCTATTTGTCCGCGTCGGGCTATCTTTTGCGTTGTTTACTGTTATTTCTGGTTCGTCCGTCGTATACATACGGGACCGATAGGTGTATACCGATGACCATTCATTGCTTAGAGGTGCGTTAGACGGATGTCGATGGAGCGGTAAACGACGCGCGTAGGGTGAAGGTGGATTCAAAGTGATGTCTGTTGGTTCGGAAGGGTTGATGACACCAAAGATAAGGTGTGAGGAGACGCCTTTGCGATCCTAAATGGGTGTAAAGGTAGGTATATAAATTTGATTCGAGAAAGATGCTACTTTGGAACTAACGAGTTGGTAAAAATCAGCTTGGACGTTGGTCAACATTCCTCCGTTCTTGATAGTCTTTACACGAATTTCAAATTTTGACAAGGCTGTCGCGGCCATGAAATGGGCAGTGACATGTAAAGGATCAGGGTGGACGGTTGAAGCTTGTCGTTTCATACACGCGTCAATCATTAGTGCTAGAACGTATCCTGCAACCCTGAGTAGTCAGTTCGAAAGCTCTACCAGTACCACAAAAAAAGTGCAGTTCTACATACCACCGTTTGGTACGCTGAGCAAGACGATGAAAAATGGTATCTCGGCCAATGAACAGACCTTAAACTCACGACCCAATTGTCCATTCCGAGTCTATTTCACCTCTATACACATCCGTACCATCTATGTTACGATCATGCTGAACGGCGACAGCTTGAGAAAACGGTGCCATTCCTAAAAAGTGTTGTCAAAGGCTGGTAGCAGTATTAATTGACTGTGTAATGTCCCTTTCCCAGAAGATAACAGATAGTCTGTCAGTAATTGAGTGGCCAGAAGACTTGGAATTCAAAGCAGGAATGATGGGAAGTGAGAGCACACTTGTCGACCTGAAACAATAGATGAGCACTTGGTGGTTGCTTGAAAGGAGGATGCCGACTGGGGCGGTAATCCCGGCTGTGCGGACCAATTGTTTACGTCGTCGCCATTATTTCTCAACATTTTTACCCAGCATTTTCTCTCCGTAATACTACATTCTTCCAGTGCTGTTTATCTCATGGCTTTCTCTTTGTGCTATCATCTCTGAGTAACACCTTTAACTTCCGACCTTTCTTTCAAACACCCTAATGGCTTCTCGTGGAAGACCAAAACCCTTGGTTACAATCGACAATCTGGGACCTCCTCCAGGCGTCTCTCAGGTATTCACTCCAGTCCAGGATGACGACGCTCCCAAAAAACGCTGGTATCATTATGTACCTCTATACGGTGCGTACTCTATGCATTCTCCTTTCAAACGTTTTCTGATGCACGGACCGATAGGGACTGTCATTCTGATATTTTCCCCTCACCCCTCTCTACTGTATTTCTTGGTTCACCACTACCTAGTAACTTTGAACCAGCCTATCAGATTCACCATACATCTCCTCATTACATACACCCTTACTTTCCTCATGTGCACCTCCCTCATCGTGCTAGTGGCTCGCGATCCGGGTCCGGTAAAATTTGAAGAAGCGGGACGGGATGATGAAGGCTCAGAACAAGTTGGATTAACGGAAGCTTTGAATTCACCGGATGACTTCTCTGCTCCTGGAAGGTGGTGTCGCGCATGTTGGGTGCGTTCGGGTTAGACTCTTTGTGTTAATGGACCGGGATGCTAAAGCCTAGATCTCCTCATATAGGCGCCGAAACCTGAAAGGACTCACCACTGCTCTTTCTGTGGACGATGTGTTCTCAAGATGGGTACGTTGTTGCTCGTATTTGTCTACAGCACTTGACTAACGCGATAAAACGTTCTAGACCATCACTGCCCATGGCTTGGAAACAGATGCATAGTAAGCCTATATATTCTATGAAGCCCAAAGTGACTACTGACGCACGCGCTCTTATTAGGGTCACAGAACCTATCCTGCGTTCCTGCATTTCCTTCTTTGCATAACATTGCTTGCCTCCTACATTGCAGTCATTTCTGCATACGCCTTACATTACGCTTTTACACACCCCTACACAATTGTGCGTTTTTACGTCTGTTTTCTTGTCGTCTCCGATCACTGTTGTCTCGAAACTAAAGCAACGCTTTGATGATACAGGATGAAGTCACACCAGTTCACGAGCTTCTACTGGCCTTTGCTGGTATTGTATTCACTCTTGTCATCGGTTCGTTTTTCTTGTATCATGTATACCTTGTCACGTATGTCTTTTGCCTTTTCTCAACCTTTTCACTTTTCTAAAAAAAAGGAGCACAGGACAAACCAGACAACACTAGAAAATATCTCTCCTTTCCTCCTGCTTAGACACTTGCCTGTTCTACCCACCACCGAATACAGCCATCGTCTGTCAGACCCGCCTCTGGAGCACGAGCTTTCCTATCCGCAACGACGGTTAGTGAAAGATGCCCACAGGAATATACGTCTGTACGACATTGGATGGAAGAAGAATTGGAAGCAGGTGTTGGGATGCACGAGGTCTCTTGGATGGGTATACAGAGCATTGTACGGAGGCTCGAGGTAAATATATTTTTTTTCTTTCAATCCTTCTTTTTAGTGCCTTGATATCAAAAGAACGCTGATAAGCTGACATGATAATCTTCTTTCGCAAAAAAAAAAAACCATGCGCTTACAGTAACGGAGATGGAAAATCCTTCCCGCGAAATGTACGTTCCGAAGAACTGTTGACGCGCTTAGCAAGGGAATTGGTCAGTGTAGACAAGTAGTTCCCCCAAATGGAATCAAGTCTTTAGTCAGAGACTGGGGGATGGCTCAGTCAGGTGGGATACTTTTTCTTTGGGCGCGTCGCTTAATTCTACTCTCTTTTCAGTTTGCTTTTCAATGGTGATTCGCAAGCTTTTTCAGGGACGAGATCCGCGAAGAACTTTTTACGACCGTTTAGACATACCGTCACATACATACGTACTTATTCTTGGTTGGCAGGTATTATTCGACAGGTGCAATTGTTAGATACGTTAGTATTATGTAGCTCTACCGCAACGATCTGTCAGCATCAGAGTGCTATACCCCAAACGATACATCATTGCCGTTGCTTTCAGACCTGGAAAAGTGTTTAGAATTAAAAAGCACATCTTCGATATTGATGGTGGCAGTCAGGTAGGCTACTACGCACCTAAAAATAGTGTGTAGTGGCTTTCGATCGAGTGGCCCATATGCATCTTTTTTCGAGTTATGTAGAACTACGGACCTTCCTATAGCGGCCCGCTATTAATGTTCACCGTAACAGGTTCGGTAAGGTCTTTGTCAGACACGCATCGGGTCATGATTGATGATCAGCTGCTGGGCCAAGAGTGAATGCAAACTCGTGTAAACCCAAAAGGCAAATGCAAAAGTGCACAACGTTTATGTCGACTGACTCATCTAGCGGAGAAAACAACGAAACGTGCGAGGGTTGATGCATATGCTCCAGAGAATAGAGAAAAAAGGAAGTCATAGAATCTGAAGAGAAAGAATATTACGGTAAAGGAGCTCTTTGCCGGAACTGGTAACAGGTGTTATACGTTGTCCGATCGTCATTTGCAAAAGAGATCGAAATGGGATTGACTTAGCTGGGTACGTCATGTCATGATTTCTGGGGCTCAACTTATTCTGATCTTGTTCCGAGCGAGACGAATATATAAGACGTTTTGGGAGGTTCAGGAGTTCTTTCAATCTTTCAGTTTCAGCCCTGATCTCGTTCCAAAGTCTTCCTCTCAGAGTCTCAGACGAAGAAAACTCGACCTAGTCAGTGGCAAAACTACTGAAAATTGTTTTTTTTACCTTCTATTCGCTGTGTGTGTGCCTATGGCTGTTGAAATCATCGACATTCACGTTCACAATGACGAGGCCAATTCGTCCGCGATGCGAGGTCAGATCGTTCAAGGTCTCTTGCGACCCAGCGGAGAGAAAACGTTGCCTACAATGTTGCTCTACGACGAACGCGGACTGAGGTTGTACGACGACATTACGACCAAAGCCCCCGAGTATTACCTGTTCAGTGCTGAAGAGGAGATTCTGAAGACCAAGGCAGATGAGATTGTTGGGGTCATGCATGGCACAAGTGGCGTGGTCGACGGAGAAATCGTGCTCGAGTTGGGTGCTGGGTGAGTCGCAGAGTTTTCTAAATCATTGTGACATCACATGTTACTGCACATCTTATTCCCGTCCCTTTGCTTCTGTTTGTTTTTACACTATAGACTCTCTCTCCATTTTCTATACTTGTTCGGTCCGACCTAGATCTCATACTTGGTTCTAACCGTTTTCATAATATGCCAGGTCTCTTCGGAAAACCTCTCACGTTCTTCTTGGACTCTCTCATCTGGTCCAGGCACCGTCGGACAACCATCGCTCACCACCTATCACTTACTTTGCTCTTGACCTCGAAAAACGCGAACTTGAACGTACTCTTGGCGAGATAGCAATGTCCGATATCGGAAAAAACCTCGATGGAAAGGTTGCCACTAAAGGAATGTGGGGAACCTATGACGACGGCTTGAAGTATGTCGAAAACTCTGGTTTGCATATCGCGACCGCGACCGAAAGGCTATCCAAACTTCCGACAAAGAGTCGAGACTCTTCTCCTCTGTCGTCCGTATCCGATTCGTCCGACAGTCGCTCCCGATCCCAAGACGATACCGTTTCATCTCCTCCTTCTACGCCCAACGACGTACAGCCTCCTTTGCATATCTTGTTTTTGGGCTCGTCTTTAGGCAACTTTGATCGAAACGAGGGCAGGAACTTTTTACGTTCCCTACCTCTTCGTCCAGGTTCTACTGACACCATCCTGTTGGGACTGGACCATGACAATGATCAGCTTATGATCGAGAAGGCGTACAATGACTCGCAGAATTGCACCAAGGAGTTTATCATGAATGGATTGAAGGCGGCTGGACGGGCATTGGGAGATGAGAGTTTGTTCGACGAAGACAAGTGGGATTATGTCAATGTAGGCTTTGTTCTTATATGTTTTGCTCTTTCATTAATGTGAGCAAATCTTGTAGCGATATGATCCGGAAACGCGTAAGTCTTGCGTGACTCTGTCTTGACACTTCCTAACCTTGTTTTTCAGGCCGTCACGAAGCGTTCTACCGATCCAAGAGTGCACACGCGATTCAAGTTCCGTCAACTGGCGAAAAAGTCCCCTTCCTCGAGAATGAGTTGATCAAAGTCGAACATTCTGTCAAGGTATAGACCCGTTTCAATCTCTTTTCCCGTGTGTGTGTGCTTACGTTCTGCCGATAGTTCTCGGAAAGTGATATTTACAATCTGTTCTCAGAGAGTAACCTTCGACCCATTCAACGCTGGATGGACAGTGACAAAAAATACTCTCTATGGCTTCTCGAAAGGCCCGCTTTCATATTTCCTTTGCTCTCGTCTCCACATGCTTGCAACACCTCAGGAGAGCTTGTACCCCAGAAGAAGTGTTCTACATCTCCCTTTGGTGTTCCTTCTCCACAGGAGTGGGAAAACCTCTGGGCTGCTTGGGATTGTATCACCCTCCGCATGATACCGCCGTCCATGCTGTACCAGAAGCCCATCGACCTTCGACACATATGCTTATTCTATTTGGGGCACATTCCCGCATTCTTGGATATTCATCTCTCGAAATTGTTGCAAGAACCACACACAGAACCTGAACATTTCAAGGTCAGCAGATGGTTTCAAACATCCTTAAGAGGTGAACTAACGTTACGAATGCCACAGGACATATTTGAGGTTCGTAACCGTTTCCGACCTTGGCAAAAGGTGAACGAAAGCGGAATGGCAGATGACTGACTCCTCCGTTCTTTTACAGCGCGGAATCGATCCCAACGTCGATGACCCAACCCAATGTCATGTGAGGATCCGATCTTTTGCTCAAATCATACATTTCTACTCACCTTCAAACTCTATTCAAGTCTCATTCGGAAGTTCCAACGGAAGATGAAGATTGGCCAACTCTCTCGGCTATTCTGCAATTTAAGGCTCGAGTCCGTTCCAGGCTTCTTCAGATCTACGATGATGTCGATACTGGGAAAAGAACTTTGACGAGGAAGATGGGGCGGGTTCTTTGGATGACATACGAGCACGAAGCTATGCATGCGGAGACGCTTCTTTATATGCTGATGCAACGAGCTGGATCCGGCACGCTTCCCCCGCCTGGGTTCGCTGTCCCGGAGTGGACATCATTGGCATCGTATTGGGATTCACTTCCTGTGCCTGATGAATCGACAGTGACCCTGGGGCCTGCCAAGGTCGTCCTCGGTCACGATGATAATGAATCGGAAGATGATGTCGCTTCAAATGTCAAAAATCATGAGTTTGGATGGGACAACGAACACCCAAAGCGCGAAGTCGAGGTAGCAGAGTTCCGTATTGAGTGGAGGCCCGTGCGTGCAGATTATTTGATGATGTCTGCGAACGTTGTTTCTGTTTGGATTTACGCAATGCTTCACAGGTCACGAATGGACAATTTTACGAGGTTTACCGTAAGGATGACAAGAGTGCTTTCACGTTGCCTGCGAGCTGGGTGGAGAAAGATGGGGAATTCCAGGTCCGATTTTCATTTCTTAGTTGCCGTCCTTTCCCCCATCTCTTGATCTTCTGACCTTGGCGTATACTGCCTTTCAGGTGCGAACCCTTTATGGACCTGTCCCCATGAAGATAGCCCAGCACTGGCCCATAATCACATCATATGACAATTTATCCACTTATGCCATTGTCAAAGGTGGACGTATCCCCACTGAGCCGGAGCTACTCCTGTTTTATGACAAGTTTGACTGTGGCTACGAGGGTGGTGCTAACGTTGGCTTCCGGAACTGGCATCCTATTCCGTGAGCGGACCTAAAAACCTTTTCTCGTCTGAAAATAGATCATTGACACGAATCGGCTATATCTATATTTGCAGTGCGACCACAGGCACTAACAAGGGTGCTGGTGCAGGACACAATGGAGGTGTATGGGAGTGGACTTCGACGTTGTTCGATAAATATGAGGGTTTCGTACCCTCCAAATTATACCCTGGGTGCGACCGCGAGAGTCTGTTCCTGTCTTTGACCTCCGGACTGACTTGTTTCCGTTTACGTAGATACTCCATGGATTTCTTTGACGGAGCACACCAAGTCGTGGTACGTACGCTTTGGAAACTCATATCATTGATCTTCCTCAATGTATTGTCTCCAGATCGGAGGTTCGTATGTAACCGTTCCTCGCTTGACCGAGCGTAGGTCTGTAAGGAACTGGTATCAACGCAACTATCCTTTCCCGTGGGTTGGAGGTCGCGTTGCATATGATGTCTGAATATTAACACTCGACGAACGGTTTCGAGTCAAACAAGCCGAATTTGCGAAAGAATTTCTGTCTATGTACGAAGTAGTATTGAATGTGTCTTGTCTCTATTGTGCCTGTTTCTGTACCACTATGAATATAAATTGACTGCTGTCGAGAATCGAGGAACCTTCGGCATCGAGACCGCTACTTCAAATGACACCCGTAGACGTCGTTAGATGTATAAGAAGGGCGATCCATATGACGATGGGTTCGCGTGGAATTGAAAGAGACTGAAAGATGACAAGATGGCCATGGCGAAACCAGTTTTTTGAGTTTGGATTGAACAGTAGCTGGTGGCCCCCTTTATACCTATATTAACTCGCACTTAAGGTCCTGGGTACAATCTACCAAAAATACCTGGAATGCGACGGCCGGCTGGATGGTAAGCGGAGTACCGAGAATTGTGGGAAGTACTGTCCATTTAGCATGGCTTGATTCTTCGTTTCTTGAGTTCACATGGGATAGATAAGCTGGTTCGTTGATGTCCATATGGCGTCTTGGTTCTCAAGCCACGCTCATATGCAATCTACATACTTCATCTTTTTTAACCCAACTACTTATACCGATGTCTTACTCAAGTTCCATCTCCTCTCTCTACCATGTCTACTACAAGCCTCCCGGCGTATGTCCCTCCCAATTTTCACAACACCCCTCTTTATTCAGAGGAACCACACGAGTATGAGCAAAGAATAGCGTTGTCAGATAGATATCGAACGCGGCCTACGGGAACTTGGGTGAAAGAGGCCAAGAGCGGAGGTGTTCGTCTAAAGTTGAGCTCGCAGCATGGCGATGCGATACTTCCGGTCTACGGTTTAGCAAGTTCAGTCGACGGTGTAGTGGAAATTGCAAAGACCGAGGGCATAACCAGCGTTGAAGTAAAGGTGTGTATCTCGTGAATTGGTATTTCAGCTGGTATCTCGACTTCCTTCCTAACTTCTGGCCTCGGACTTGATTTTTCTTTCAAGGTTGAAGGACGTTTGAGACTCAAAGAAATCGCCGAGGGAGGCACGGTTTCTGCCAAGTTGTGTCTTGATACCGCTTTACTATGGGTTAAAGATCCTAGCGGCTCGCCATGTCCTTCATCGATACCGTTCAGTCTAAACCTTCCGAACAAGTTCGAATTTGATGGAAAAACCTACGTGCGTTGGTATATCAATCTAATCAATAACCTCGGGTTTTCAAAATTCCACCCCGCAGCCTTTACCTCCAACTTATGAAGTGAAGATGTCCGGTCTCCCCGGTTTCCATGCGTCCATAGATGTGAGCTTATGCTTTGTTCACACATACATGCGATTCACCGGGAGATCCAATTCTAGTACTCGGTTTGTGCAATTGTCAGCAAGCCCAACAGCGCTGTGCCCAACCTTCTGCCAACCAACCTGTTTGGTATCAACATAGGAAACAGTGTGTAAGTAGGACGATATCTTCTATCTCCGTTCTTGCCGCTTCTAAACTGGTTGGCCTTCGCTATGTTAGAACAATATCCACATCTTTTGTGTACTATCCGCGTTCCCGTCCCGCGGTTCGACCAGCAATCCCATTGCGTCCGTCACACGGTGGTTTCGAGAGTTCCCCAGAATGGCGAATCTACGAGTCGACGATCGCTACAAAAAGCACTTCCATGGCTGACATATCTACTCGGTTGTACCTCCCGGCGTCGAGGCTGTTTTGTGTCTCTCATCGCATACCGTTTTACTTGACATTGCAATCTTCTGCAGCTTCTCTTGCCGCTTTTTTACCTTTTGCCCCTTCGTCGCTCAGTAAGCGACCGACGCGGGTTCAGCTCATGAGGCAGGTTTCTGTCGACGTAAGGTACGTCATGCATGGTCAAATGATGTTGTGATTTGGTCAAGCTCATCCATCTCTAACGTCTAGGAACGAGCTGGTTCTTGGTACGAAGGCGGATATGTGGAGAGTCGATTGCATAGGGGAAGCTAATTTCAGACGTCTGGTTTGTTGTGTTCATATTACCGAGCTCCTACACATCTGAACGATTATCTGTTTTAGAACGACGGCCCTACATGGGTGACATATTCCGGTGAGATTGCTATTGACAGTTCCGTGAAGGTGGTCGGGTTCAAGGCTGGTGGACTTTCAGTGAAGGCAAGTGCTTCAATCATTGGTTTCGGTTTTCCGCTTTTTACTCACCTCTGACTGCGTTTCCCTTCTCACAGGACTGTATACTTTTCTCAATGACCCCAGTTGATCCCAAGAAATCACCTTTCAGAGAACTACGACAAGTGGTCCCTGTAAGGCTCACCACAGACGTTTGGGTAGCAGATGGGACAGGAGTGGGTGCGAATCCGCAATCAAACTCTCAGTATTCGATAGCCTCTTCGCCAGAGAACAGTTCTGAGTGATGTGTTCTCCCCAAGCTAGCATAATTTCATCTGTTTTCTTTCGCATTTTCATTTGTATATGGACTTCTTTTCGAGACAACACTTTTTTTACTGTACAAGAACTAATTTCCGTAATGTAGTCTTGATATCGAAGTTGTTCCGCTTCTCCATGCAATGGCATACATCACACGGAGCCCGAGTAGGTAGTGGCT
Source organism: Dendrothele bispora CBS 962.96 (assembly GCA_004369135.1). Taxonomy (NCBI): domain Eukaryota; kingdom Fungi; phylum Basidiomycota; class Agaricomycetes; order Agaricales; genus Dendrothele; species Dendrothele bispora. The sequence goes on along the minus strand of ML179856.1, from coordinate 32,439 downwards.
TCGTCAACCTTGTGACTCTGAACTGAGAACTCTTGTTCCGTCCCTAAGCCGAAGAAGAAAGCTGTCCACGATGACGAAAGAACCGTCGCTCTTTGTCCACGTCCCTATGTTGTGTGATGTTCTCTTTTGACTGAAGCTTAGGGCTCCAGATCAAGTACGTTTCAATTTCGATAGCTATTGGTTGTTTCTTATGATATTCCGATTTTCTAGTAGTTGGTTTTCGTCCTCCTAGTACCATTGACATGCGTCTTCTTCGCATAGTCTCTAGACATGAAATCGAAGATTGTACCGATCCAATAACATCAACTTCTACTGCCGCTAGTACGCCTGGCTCGCCAGACACTACCCCTTCACCTAGTATACCTCCATCAACTCTGCCTGGCGTCTCATCGTCGCGTCTGTCGCATCTGTCTGAAAAACTTGTCGGAACTTTTGACGATTTCCTCGACCTCTCCACAACCTGGTTTCTCTCTGCAACATCAGACCCTCCAGATCTCGAAATTGTCGAGTTTCTAAGAGACGTCCCGCCCTATGTTATTCTCTCTCATACATGGGAGGACGACGAGGTTTCGTTCCAGGATATGCAAAACCCAGAACTGGCGAGACGTAAAAAAGGTTATACGAAGATTCTAGCAGCATGTCGGCTCGCTCAGAACGACGGGTACGAGTACATATGGATTGACTCTTGTTGTATCAACAAAGATAGCAGTGCTGAACTTTCGGAAGCCATCAACTCGATGTATCGGTATTACGAGAAATCGGACGTATGTTATGCGTATTTGTCCGATGCTCGAAGAGATGAGGATCCACGGTCCCATACTTCGTCGTTTCGGTGGTGTAAATGGTTCACCAGAGGGTGGACTTTACAGGAGCTATTGGCACCCTCTGAACTCGTCTTCTTCGACAAGGGGTGGATCGAGATGGGAACAAAACGCGATTTACACGATGTCATTACTGCTATCACGGGTATTCCAATGCGCGTTCTTTTCGGAGACATGACTTCTGTCAGTATAGCGAAAAGGATGTCTTGGGCTGCTTTTAGGAAGACGACGAGGCCGGAGGATCTCGCTTACTCCTTGATGGGGATCTTTGGCGTCAATATACCTCCGCTTTATGGTGAGGGACTTTCGAATGCGTTCATGCGTCTGCAGAGAGAGATCATCATTTCATCTGATGACCGTAGCATCTTTGCTTGGGTAGCCAGTCGTCATGACAGTGACTTAAACAGTAGAGGACTATTTGCCCGATCTCCATTCGAGTTTAGACATTCTGGTGGTGTCGGAATGTCGGATTCGAGTCTCATTGATTCGTCTTTCTCTATGATGAATAGCGGTTTGGAAATTCAGCTACCTCTTGCACCGCTGGAAATTAATGATAATCAAGATCACCGTGACTATCTGGCCTTTCTTCATTGCAATGACGAAACGCGTCGGCAGCACATCGCTGTTTACTTGCAACATCAGGGTGGTGAACGTTTTGTTCGGTGTCGGGCAGATCAGTTGATGTTGGTCCATTGGTCAACGCCTATCCCTTCTCCACGTCGAATCGCCGTGAAAGAAGGATTGTTATATTCAACGAGATCACTACAGCTCGACATTAGATGGTCACTCCCAGAAGGTAGTACCTGGAATTGCACACAATGGCATTGTCTGTGGATGGACAAAGGCTTGTGGAAACGTGCAACCCCGGAGCCTCGTGAAATCGTCCTGAACGAGCGGGACGAAATGCTCTTGGGCTTCAAAAGCCAGGAATCTGCATTTGCTATAGTGATACGAGTCATAGATAACGTGGTGTTGGCAAATCTTGTGATGGAACCTGATTTTGACTCGTCTCATTGGTCGACGCAGGGTCCACCACCTGCGACGAATCCAAGAAGGGGCAGTTGGTCTGAGCCACTTAACGGCGTTCCCTCCCCAATTCCTGTTTCTTTCTTTGAAGGTGGTTTACATGGAATGGGCAGGGTCTGGAAGACTTTCAAAGACAAGGAAACTGTCTCCTTGACCGCTCAGAAGGCGATACAAGAATCGAAATGCAGCCTCAAGATTTCGATCAATCATCAGAGTATAATGTCCATATCACGGCAGTTGCAACCGCCCACGTTTGGGTTCATGATCCAGGTCAAGTCTGAACTTGATTTCACTGTGAAGGACGTCATTCCGCGGGACTTTTTTCGAGTAGATTATGGTCCGCAGGACATTTATGTTTCTATCGATCTTGATCAATCACCCGCGTTGCGTGTTGTGGTGCTCGAGTGTCTTGACCTGGACAACGTTCCCCTCAGGATATCCGTGACATTTGGAATACACGACCTCAGAGCATGGTCGGAACTCGTGTATGATTCGAATGAAGAGACAGTGGAAAGTGTTTTGGAAGCTGGTGCTAAAACATGTAGATGGGAAGGAGAGGGGCCGTATCGTCTTGAACATCCAGGATTTGTTCGGCTCAGGGATGGGTGGCACAGTATCCAGGCTATTGTTCGCTTTGGACGAAAAGAGGACTCTTCATTGCTGCCTGGTTCACATTGGGCAAACATTGAAATAGTTAACTGATAAATGTTAAGAGTACATGGACTCGTCGTGATTCAGAACTTATCTACAGACTAGACTCGAACCAGCCGCCCTGTGTCACGGTTTGATGACAGTCGATCAAAGCCGTCAGCGGAGCGTAGTGATCGACTGTCATCACTACTCTACCAAAGGGACTGGCTCGAGTCTATCTACAGACCGAGAAGTGCAGCAAAAGCTCCTAGCTGCGCCTTGAAGAAAACCTTCTCACGGCTGCAGACTCCTCATCATATGTCTGGACAGCTGACCGTGATCGACAGTTCATCGTTAATGGAAGAACCCCCATTAAGTATCATATATACCCGTCATTCCTCCTCTCAGTGCCATTTCACATGCTTTGTCCAGGCTATAGTAAAGTTCCAGCTCTGAACTCAAGGTTTCCCCACAACATCCAAGTTCTGACTCGAGGATGTCACCCATAGCTCGTACTCTCGACTTTGTCAATAAACAAATCATTCAGCAACTACCGGTTCCTGTTCTAATGTTGTCGGTGGGGATTGGTGAACATTTTCTCTAGATACGAGTGATATCATCGTTATTCTGACAATGTATAAACAGGTATCTTTACATCCCTCGTCTTATACCAACTCGTCTTGTATCCTTTCCTCTTGTCCCCTCTCCGGAAACTTTCTGGACCACCTCTTGGGCCGAATCTGCTGATAGGTAAACTCAACTGACCATTTCTTATCGCAAAGAACCTCAGACTCAAACGTTTATTTTCAGGTCGGTTCGGAGAGATTATCAGAGGTGAGGCGGGTATTCCTCAACGAGAATGGATCAAGAAGTACGGCAAAACCATCCGTGTCGTTGGGCCCTTTGGTTTGCAACGCTTGATTTTTACGAGTTCAGAGGCCTTGCAAAAGATCTTGGTTAGCGGGTGGACTACCAATCCTCGAGTTGCGTCACTCCATCTATTTCTTCTTACTCCCCCCGCAGCTGCAATGCTGATCAATCTGTTCGGAACTATAGCCCAAGTTTATGCGGGACACTCTGGGGATCGTAGCCGGATATGGACTCCTAACTGTCACCGGGAATGTGCATAGGCAAATGCGAAGGGCGATGAACCCCGCGTTCTCGATTCCAAGCTTGACGGCGCGTGAGTGGATGCTTTTCATAGTGGATCTGATCTGTGTGTTCCGAACAATGTTCTTCTGCCAGAGACGGACATGTATCATGATGCTTTGGATGGGTATGTCAGGTGCTGTCCAGAACGCGATATGATACTAACACTGTACTTCGATTCTCGACAGGCTAGTCGAGATTTTGGATGAAAAAATCACAGCCGAGGAAGAAAAAGTTGGCGCAGGCCAAGGAATAGTTGAAAAGATGTATATCTGGAGTAGGTGTTCTACACTTTCAATTTTCATTAGCGTTTGACATACCTGTTTCGTTTCCTTAGTGAGCAAAGTCACACTCGATATCATCTGTCTTTCAGCTTTTGGATACGAGACCGATTCCTTGCACAATCCTCACAACGAATTGGCCGAAGCCTATGAGGAATTGATCAAGCTGCAGACAGGTATTGGAAATTATTTCATGCCCTTAAGATGATGACACCCATTTGTCTTAGGTTACAACTTGACTCTGTTCATTGTAATTCTCTCTATACCTGGTGTCCCGAAGCTGTTGACTTCCGAATGGGCTTGGAGACATCGGAAGTCCATAGCCAAGCTTCCGTTCCTCGGTAAGGAATTTTAGCATTGTTCGCTTGACCGGGAAGTCACGTCCTTCGTCTATGCAGATAAGGCGTCGATTATGATCGACTGCATGCACCGAATCAAAGCTGTATCTGCCGGAATCCTTGCCCAGAAACTCAAAGAAGCCGAGGGAGTAGATAGCTACGACACGACCGCCAAGAAAGATATCATGAGTCTGCTAGTCAGGGCACGAAAGGCTGAGGAAGAATCTAGGGAAAAAGAAAAGGTCACGCTTGGTACTGGGGTGGTAGCAGGTCCAGAACCGTATAGAATGAGCAATGAGGAGATGATGGACCAGGTGGTAAGTGGAACTTTTTTTGACAAGATGAATGGATAACTGACTTATCAACATAGTTAACGTTTTTAGGGTAGGTCCTTCCGCGTTGCTGTAGCTAAGATGCTGAACATAGATGTTGTTCAGCGCTGGCCATGAGACAACAGCTAGCGGACTAGCCTGGGTATGTTCTGACTCTTTTTATCAGTTTTTCTCCCCTCTCTTTCCGGACTCTAAAATCCACCGATGCTAGACTCTCTGGCTTCTTGCAAATGATCAAGCAAGTCAGCAAAAACTCCGAGAAGAAGTCACGTCTCTCTTTGAAGTCACCAACACCGAAAAGGGTTCCAAAATCAGGAAGGGCCGACCTGGGTACCGCGAACTTAAGGATCTCGTGTGGTTAGACGCAGTCGTGTAAGTTGCGAGCTCAGATTGTGAATTAATGATTCCCAGCCGCTGACCTTTCTGCTTCTGTCTTCTTTCTGTACCCTACATTTGATACTCCTTGCTATTGTTAGTATGGAATCTCTTCGGATCTATCCTCCGGTGCCGATGACGTTCCGCCAAGCTGCAACTACTGACTACATCGATGGAGTGCTCGTTCCAAAAGGGACGTTGTTTTACGTTCCGGTATGTCAATCAAATGATTGTGACTGATGCATTTCCAGAATCCTGGCTCTGATACTACGCTTCCATAGATTCGTGTAGTCAACACCCTCGTTGATATTTGGGGCGAAGACGCGGAAGAGTAAGTCGTAATTTCTAATATGTCTAAACATTGAAGTTCTGATCTGCGTTCTCGTGGAAGATTCCGACCTTCTCGATGGCTTCCTGGAAATGTACCCGAGAAGTATAATACCAATCCTTCGTTGTCCATGATGTCTTTCCTTGCCGGCCCGCATGCGTGCATTGGAAAGACAATGGCTATTGTGGAGATGAAAGCTGTTCTGGCGTAAGGCTTCTATTTTTGTTGTTTCGTATACTTCTTCTCAAACCCTCACCCCTCTTTTTCTTTTTCGTAGTGCTCTTATTGCCAACTTTGAATTCGAGCCTGCCTATGCGGGTCAGAAAGCGGTTCCCACTGCTGCTGTAACCATGAGTGAGTACACACACGAAACTTGGCTCGCAATTTATCGAAAAGCTGGGTGTGCCTGTTTTGTTTCTGATTTTGGCTTTTCTTTTAGAACCGGCGGACGATATGCCCTTGAGAGTGAGGAAGGTTCGGATCTGAACGAATCCTTGTGACTAGGATATCCTTTTTTAACCTACTCTATGTATATGTACACATCTGCTTTATTTTACACTTTTCAATGATAGTTCCTGTAGTATCCCTGGACAGGTCCTCGTGAACGATTTCTGGAAAGTTCCTGCCATGACCAAGAGAAGTTTGGAGAAACCTATCCAAGTGTGAGCTTAAAATGCAGTGGTTGATTCTTGCATGATCATTCGCATGATCATCTCGAACGTTAACATCAGTGGGCTTTGTTTAGGTTGATTGTAAAGCATCTCCTACTTGAAAGCGGTGCATACTTAGATGGATCATGGTTATGATTGCTTCCAGCTGCACAAGTTACTTTGCACTAATCAAGACATCTACATCTTTTGTTCATCTTTTGTGATCCTATGATGACAGAAGTCTTCCATACTCCACTTTGTTGTAGAGCCCGAGGGGTTTTCTACTGAATAGTAAGTAGCTAGCTGTTATTTTGAGATTCTTTGGAAGGTCGGAGCCAAAATTCGTCAAAACCGTCGTGGGAAGTCCGGGCCAACCTAGACCGAGGACCGTATGAAAGACTCGACACAAGTCCTCGACCTCGAGCTCATGCTCGCTCATATCGTGTACGTATCTTTGTTGAATGAATGTCACTGCTTTTGCTGTCCCTTGGCATCCGGACGCCAGGGTGATTTACGGAAGAACTCGGAAGGTGACGACAAAGAAAAAATTCGAGGGTCAACCTTCTTCATCTCGCAGTAACCGAATCATCAACGATTTTTATTGGCTCAGCATGACCTGGACACCTTCTCCTAGACCCAAACTTAGACCTTCCTAGATTTCTATAGACTCTGGATCTCCCCGGCAACACCTTCGTTTCTTCGCCTTTATAAATCTTTATAGACATCTGCTGGCAAGCCCATCTACCGTTTTACTTCACTCGATATCCCAAGCAATGGCTTACTGCCCAGCACTACCACCCGAACTGTGGACTCATATATGGTCCTTTGCATGCACGGATGACGGTGCCACTGGTCGCGTTCTATCTCAAGTGTCGCGACATGTGTACGCGACTTCAGCCCCTGTACGCCTCCAATCCATAACCCTCACAGGTCTCCGAGACCTACTTGCCTTTGCGTATATGATACGCAGCTCTCCCAAAACGGACATGTTGGCCCACCAGGTCCGATATCTCACCGTGATGGCTGATACAATGCCTATGTCCTCACAGGAACTCGTCGAAGAATTCGGGCTTCGAGAGCGCCTGATCATGTTGAATAGAAACTCCACCGGCTCTCTCATTTCCTCCCCATCTACCCCCACGACACCGGAGCAACGCAGAGTAGCGGAAAAAAAGCGCGAGCGTTTCTTCCTTCACACTCTCTTCAATATGCTCCGGCTTCTTTCTCCTACGTTACTCGAGCTCGAGCTTAGTTTACAGGCCATCCAATCTCCCAGTTTCTTTTCTCATATAGGTTGCTCGTCAAGCGTGTGGCCTCACCAGAATCATCCCGTGGGTCCCTTGGAATTTCCAAAACTTGTCTACTTCTTTTACGCGTGCCCACCGTCGGGAGTACTACCATGGTTGCCTGTTACGTGTCAGCCTATACTACCACCACAACAACCTCATATTGAGGGAGGAGTCTCCACTCCTGACACGAGTCCTGATGTCTTGGCAAATGACGAACAGACACCTCACGTACCTTTCTTTTGTCCACGTTTGAGGGAACTGATGGTCGTGTGCGATGATTCGCAAGCTGGAGATCCAGACGAGTCAGTCGTCATCGAGGAAGAAGAGCAAGAGGAGCCAGCTTATGAGTCGGAAAGACGACCGGACGATGAACGGACTGACTACCTCAATCCGGATTTCGACAACGAAAACGTAGTCGTTGAAACTCGATGTTCTCCACTGACCAGTCTTGCCCCCTCCCTTCAAACTCTCACCGTCCTAGCCTCCTCCCCTGCTAAGACTATCACTGCTATGTACTCAGCTTCCTCTGTTTCCGATCCCATTTCTTCATCGGTCTCTTCAATGTCTTTGGAGTCTGCACTCGTCGCAGAGCTGGAACTCGCAGCAGCAGCAGCGGAATGGGAAAGTCTCTTTGTCCCATATGCATACGAGGAGAACATCGTCTCCTCCATGGCCTCTCAATCGCGCTATTCCGCCCTGGAGTCTGCTGTAGACGGTCCAGCGTTGGAGAGAATGAGTAAAGGTGTACCACAGACCGTAGAGAAAGTGATCTGCGCTCCTCGAGCAAGATGGGATGAAAGCTGGGATGCGTTCAAAGCTGGTGTTCAGAAGGGACTCAAGGAGGTAGAGAAAATGGAGGAGGAATCGGATTCGACGAAGACCAATCCCACTCGAAGAATTGAGTTCTGCGTGGTGCCTCGCTGTGAGTGTCTTGAAAAAATATGATTTTGGATCCCAAACCCACGACACATGCCTCTTATGACTGTTTTACGACCATTTGTTTTCATGTTGTTCCTAACTCACTCTGCTAGAACGTTGTAGCATTTAGTGTTGACCTTAGCGTACATAGAGATAATATTAATATCACTTGCTCATAAAGCGGACCAAAACAAAGATCTCCTAGAATTTTATGTCCGTTACATCCGCGGACTACAGGGAGTGTGACCGTGACGAAACGCGTTGTTCTTCACGAATGACTCTTGTAATCTCAACTTTGTACCCTTTTGTACTGCCATCATGTCCCAGCTTCGTCAAGACCACGAAGAAATAAAACGCGTAGCGACCAACAAAGAAACAATAGAGAAGGCTTTAGAGATTCTTCAGCAAGCCAGGTATAAAACAGGTCAAGGGAGTGGGTTTGATTTATCGAAGGTCAGCAATGGAATGGCTATCGCATGCGCGCTCATTGCGTCAGAAATGTAGGGTTTCTACGTGCTTTTATGGTCTCAATTTAGCTGAGATATGGTTCTTGTTCAATGTTCAGATTGAGAAACGGGGATGTCGATGCTTCAAACGCGCAAAAAGCTTCGTGTCTCCAACCAAATCACTTTAAGCATTGTTACGAAACCATTCGCAAGGCCCTCAGCTTGGACAGCGAGGGATCTTCTCGGCGAGGGAGGCCCAATGAATCAACATGGCGACGGCTTGGGACGCTCCATCCGACTTCTAAAGATTGGTCAAAATTCGAAAGCTATTTGGAGCAGTGCAGAAACACATTCAAGATAGCAGTGGCAGAGAGAAGCTCTCGTTATGATAAGGTGGATGTAGAATGTGCTATATTCTGCTGGGTCTACGAAATTGTCGAGGTGTGTCATCGAGCATGATTTGTGTTCATCTAACTTTATAACTCACTTCCAGTACAGGAAAACCAACTTGATATAGAGACACTAGCTAAACAAAGTGAAGCCAAGGAGAGGACTGTCAACAAGATATGCAAATTCTTGGATGAGAGGTGCCAATCCCTTCGCGCAAAGATCGACCAAGACGCCAAATCTAAACCCAAATTTGTCCTTCCCAATCCTACTACTCCTCGAAGATCCCCCAATAAACGCCCGCTCAGGGAGCTTCCCACTCGCGACTCGCCGAAGAAACCAAAAGTATCTCATGAGGTTGATACCTCCAATAAAGAGGTCGAGGAAGATTCGAGGCAGGTCAGGCGTGGTAGTGTCGCTTCGCCAAGTAAAGTTCCTTTACCTTCCAGCTCTACAACTTCTCCTATAAAGTCTCCCACTAAACGCGTCCATGTGGAGATACCAACCGTTTCCGTCAAGAGGCAGAGCGCCAGTCCATGGATTACGAGGGATGATTCGACCAGTGACGTTGAAATGGCACCACCAGACACACCGTCGAAACCCTCACGAAGGACTAGAGCATCTCCCACCAAACCAGCACCGACTGCTGGGTCCTCACGCGCCATCCCCGATACGCTCCGTACACGAACGGTTGACACAGTCTCACCCGCTCGTAAGTCCGGACCTCAAACCCGGGCTCCTAGCCCAACTCCTACTCCCCGTCATTCTCCGAGAAAATCCCGAGTTGTCAGTACTGCTCCAGAACCTGTCAAAACCTCCTCACCCCCCAAGAAACTACGCCAAGTAAACAATTCTCGCGCTGCTAGCGAAAAGATGCTCGTGGGCGATGATGGTGACGCGTCATCGGAAGATGAAGAAGACGAACTACCTGAACCTGTTCAAAAACGGTTCCGTCCAGTTTTTCATGACCATCGACAATGGGAACGGGGAGATCCTAGGGTAGACGATATATACAGACAGGCAGAACTTTCTAGACAGAAAAGAGTGGAGGTGTATGGATTGCCCTTCAACGGAAAATATCAACCACAACCACGAGCGCAGGCAGTATGATAATCGTGGTTGTGTTTTCGGTGTTCTTCCGGCAGTATTGTATTGATAAGGCACGAATCCACGTCCTCTTCCCGTGTCCAAGTCACCTACAGCGCTCTACAAGTTTTACTAGTGCGAATAGGTCTTCAGGGAAATACCTTTGTCTCTTTTATTTTCCATTAGCCCATCTATCCAAAGTACATCATGATATGTTCGAGCTATCCTTGTGAGTTGGACTGATACAAAGCTGTGGCGATATAACGACTCTGCTGGAAGGCTATGGAAGATGGTTGTTATATACTTATTCCTGGCTACAGGCTCTTATCCACCTCCTATTTTGGTTACTTGTTGACTATGTACTTAGAATGTTTGTAGCATCTGATGTGCAGCGTGTTTTTCACCGGCATCTTGGCGAACAGAACGGACTACCAGGCCGAGGAAGTCGGAACTTGAAGCTTCTAATCCAACATCGGTGATGGCTGGAAATTTCTTCGTGAAAAGTACTGTGGCCTGGTAAGTAACACGCAATCTACCTATCGAGAATTGGAGAACGTCAAAACCTATGGGAAGACTTTTTCATTTTCCGGGCGTTTTGGTTTGTCCAACATATCAACTTATAATTAAGTAGTAAGTAGGTGACTGGTGATGCATTGATGAAACCTATAAACGTAGCTTAATTCACTTCCTTCCCGACACCACAACGTTATCGTTCACTGCAATTGATATATGGATTCTGTGTTCAACAGACTCGTCTCGCTCCTTCTCAGTTCCTGGATTGATGCCATCTGCTGATCGTTCATGATCAATATCCCGAGTTTGCAGCATCATTCGAGAGCGGTGCGCTAGCGAGAACTGGTGGCTCTCCGAGATAAACTATGAGAGCCAAGAAACTTTTGTAAGTCCTCCTCCCTGCTCCGACTTCTCTGTAATTCATTGTTGACATCAACTTTACACGCAGAATGCTTATTATACTTACGACGAAGACGATATTTTGAGGTTGTCCTCGGAGCGCTCTGAATCACGAAAGTCGCAAAACAATTGATCTAATGATCGCTTTAAACCACTTCCGGCTCTTCCATAATCTTCAAGAGTACAAGAGTGCGATGTTAAAATCATCTCACGATGGCCCGAAGCTGGCACTCTTAAACTCAGCTGTAAGTAGCCCATTCAGGCCCACATACCCCAGAGTTGTACCATCACTACTACCATGTCGGCAGGATTGACGACGCTCTGCATGAATTGGGGTTGCTTATGCTCTATCATAGTGGACATGTTTTGGTACTTGTACCACAAACTTTGGTCTATGGTGAGTTGCATCGTGTTGTGACTACAAGTGACTGGACACTGATAAGCTGAGCAAGGCATGTATGCTGCCCTAATGCCAACATTCACATATATCATGTTGTGAGTTTTGACCGGGACTCAGGTTTAAGGTAAATCTCAAGAGTTCTTGATGCTTTTCAGAAAGCGGGGACTGAGAACAAGGATGCAAAAGTTTCTATTCTGGATGTCTTTGTTCATGTTCTTATTAGCAACTATCTATTGGGCGCTGTCTTTCTGGACCTTCATCAAAGCTATTCAGATCACGTTCTTTTCACCCGAATTAAATCTCGATGATCAGTTCAGCATTCTACCTATGTGGAGTGCGATAATTCTTCTGAACGTAAGTGAAAACTTTTATCATCTTAGAGCTCGAGGTTGCTTATGATGCATGGGCGCGCTTCTAGTACGTGCTTACAGATGGAGTGGTAGTCTGGAAAGCATGGGTTTTATGTCAGGATCAGAGCAAAAAAGTTCTCTGGTTTGCAATATTTTTCCTCATCTGCAGCGCATGTACGTATCGTTCATGGGTCGATTCCATTATTGTGTCGATATAATGATGTTGAACATTCAACCACCTAGGTTCTGTCCTAGCAACGATCATTTTGAGGCTGCTTCTTTATGTCACCCAGGTAGATACTCCGATATACAAGCACCTTACTCGAGCGATCGACGTTATCCAAGTAGCCAACTTGGTACTTTCTAGCCTGACCAATGTCGTCTCAACCTCTACAGTAGCGGTAAAGACTTGGTGAGTCTTCCTTCGAATCGAAGAATTTGGGCTTTCAATTTAAAACGCACTTCCGATATAGGCGAATTCGACGACAAATCAAAGAGAGGCTGAGTGCGGCACGAAACCGTCGGTCGGCGGGTACGAGAGTCATGGTTCTTCTAGTAGAATCCGGAATAATCTACTGTTTATCTTGTGTGAGGGGTCACACCGCACTAAACCTCAAAGCTGAAAGAATTTGGACTAACATTCTCGTAGATCACTGTATTAATAGCCACGGTTGTTCCACTGGAAGTTGGGACTTTGGGAGATATATACACTCCTGTGAACGTTCAACTGGCGGTAAGTGCTCCTATAAAACGAGACAATGCATTCAGCTGAAAAGCCATATACAATGACATCAATCAGGGAATGTATCCCGTAGCTGTTCTCCTCCTCGTTAGCGGTGAATATTCTATGGAGCCGGAATTCTTTTCAGGTTCAACGGTGGGATCAGAACGTGGTAATCGAGAATCTGGCGTTTCCGTCCGGGCTGTGGATCGCTACAGAGAGGTTTCTCGTTTAGAGAGCATACGCTTTCGAACAGTGGGTACCATCGAGCCTGGAGAAGATTCGACGGACTCTGAGTCTGAGCAAGCCGTTCAACTTACTCCGACAGGATCGAGATCAAAAGACAAGGGTGTCCAAGATTTCGATGATACAATTTCCAAAACCCGAGGTCTTAATGCTTAGAAAGTAGAATGTACGGAGTGCACTGTGTGCTGGTTTCCAGTGCAAGTAAAATCTGGCGATTATTCACACTAGATCTAGATGAAACAATATGCCCAGAGTTTGTGAAAGGAAAAAACTTACTACGTCGAATCGAGTCGAAAGTGTTCACCAATCGCATAAATGATCTGTCATCCAATTGGTGTAGCTATCGATATCAGGCCTTCAGCTTCGTGATTATTTCCCTGAAATTCCGAGCCTCGATAAGCACAGTAGCTAGGTATCCCATCTTGAGACTCCCACAATGTAGAGTAATTACATTCACAATGTACACAATCATTGACATCGATAGTATATACATATCACGTTGACTGACGAGTTACACCTATACATATACAACTTTCTACAACCAAAGTACCTCGAGACCCAGCACAAGACTGAATAACAGCAAGCAGGTACGGAAAGAAGAAAGGACACAATAGAAAAACGGAAGAATGTGATAATGATAAGTAACATGTCTAGAAGTGGATGTCTTGGTGCAGGTGTTGGTAAGTACTACACCGGTAAGAGTAGGTTGAATGATCAATCTCCAAAGTTCCGACCATGAACCGTAAGAAGCTGGAATGAATAAGAAAGAAGATACGAAAGAAACAAAAGAAAGAGAGATAGGATAGAATACATAATTTACAAACACGAGCTATTCCGGAAGAGGAGAGCAGGGACAGAGAACAGAGCAAAGGTCATCCGTGTCGTGGGGTCATGAATACGCGAGAATCGAAATATGTACAAGTCAGAGCCAGAGTCATGTCGACGACGTTTGGTAACTCGATTCGGCGAAAGTGAGATACAGCATTTACAGTCGACGAACAGTGAGCACCGCAACACGGCCATCTTGTTCGATACCATGGTTGACGCCTTAAAAGTACAAGGAAGCCAAGTTAAGAACTGACTTTTTCGAGTCAAAGTAGTGAAAATAAAAGAACTTACCATCGTTCCCGGGCTCCAACAGGCCTTCTTGCCATTCTAGCTCAGCTCTCCACCACATGCCGTCCCAGCGGCTTCCAGAGGTGGCTTTTTCGACGAGCCAGTCACGACCTGGTCAAAAGCATTCGAAAGTCGAATGCCTATTAGACTAGACGGAAAGGAGGTTTAAAGTTAATAACATACCAATATTGTAACCGTCTGGGACAATCATATGGTTTTTCCCAGAGTGCTGCAACGCAAACAAAAGATTAGTTTCTGAACAGTCCCAGAAAGGGCAGGAGGATAGTAAATAGATACTAACTTGTTCCTTGGAGACACTAAAGATCATTTTATTAGACAGTGGAGATGAATCTCGGGAAAAACACCCACCCTAGGAACCATGCTCCCGAATTAGCATCAGGTCCGTCTTGTTTCCATGCCCTAAAGTGCTGCCCGCCTATGACGGGCAATATGGAACAGGAGACGCCGACGTACAATAGAAATGATGATAGCGGGGTGATTGTGGACGTCAGTTAGCATGTTCCGTCCTGGACTGTCCAATGATGATCAAACGCACCAGCAAGGCTCTCCCAGCAGGTACCCCAAACCGGGAAGTAGTACTGACGATAGAGGTATTCTTCAATCTTCCGCCCGTGTCCGTCTCCCAAGTTGGCTTCGTGCAGATTGCCATAGTGGAGCCCAAGACACTCCTCGGAGAACCCAATAGACCTGAGGAAATTGTCAAAAAGAGATTACAGCTTTGACCAGGGACTGTGCGTACTTCGAATATGCATGAAAGCCGTCTGGAGTCAGAATGTATGGGTCGGATTTGCCAGAAATGATAACATTCAAGGGTTCGCCATAACGCTTAGTAGTGAACTGTTTGTAGTTTTCAGTGAGCTCGGATTGACAGAAATCATTCCACTACTTACATCGAGTAAACGACCACCGTTGACACGCGGGTCCACCCAACCAATCTCGACCCCGTCCTGAGCCGTCAAGTTACCGGTAGTGCTAGAAACAAGTGGTTGCTGTTGCGAGTTGGTTAGGATGGGAGATGCTACAGCAGCTAGAAGAATAGAGGAAATAGTAAGGAGAGTAGGGAACATGGTAGAGGTAAAGAGCAAGGCAGGACAGCTTGATGGAAGTGCAAAAGCTGAACGCCTTGCAGGCGGTCGGAGCAAGCTGAAATCGGAGTATGACAGTCACGGATGTCACAGATACTTTTTTCATTTACTCCATCAATGCCATGAACGAAACGGTCACAAAACGGCTACACATCTCTGGTTTGACTCCTGCTCTCACTTCTGCTGATATATCTACTCGTCTCTCAACATTCGGCACTGTAAAATCCTTGGATGGCTTTGGAAAACTCGACGGCGTAGGCCAACCCCGAAAATTCGGATATGTCACTCTTGAAACGACTCCACAAGCACTCAAAAAGTGCTTGACTACCCTGAGTGGATCTACCTGGAAAGGTACTAGACTACGTATTGGAGAAGCTAAGCCTGATTATGCGGACCGTCTGCGAAAAGAACATGCTATAGCTGAAGTTGAACCTCCCAAGAAAAAACAACGGATTCGTCAAAACAAGTACAGTGCGGTTCTAGCGGAGGATATGGCGCTGGTTACGCGTGACAGCGCTGCTGGTCGTCCTGGTTGGAAAGTAATGCCGTCGGGAAGGGTTGTCCGTGCTATGCGGATGAGGCCTGGACGGCCGTTACCACCGGTTCCTGGAAAGGAAGTGAAGAAGCTTGGAGAGAGAAAGATGAAGATCAAAGAACCGGACGTGAGAGCACGCAGGCGGAAAATTGACGTGACACAATGGGATGGAGCGTATATTCGAGGGGACTTTTTGGGTTCGGAAGAGGTCACGAGGAGAATCAGCCAAGGAATTGTGTCAGTACCAGTTGTACAGGCAACGCAAGAGGAGGATGGACTCGAAAGAGAGGATGAAGATCAGGACTCGGAAGAAGAGAGTGTACAAGCTGAAGAAGCGCTAGAAGTTGCTCCCGAGCCACTAGCAAAACCTCCGAAATCTTTACCTCCACCACCTTCAATCTCGACATCACCCGTCTCGTTACCACAACCCACTTCTTCAATGCCTGCAACTGCATCATCTACACTTTCCTCCGATCTTCAAGCAGAAAAGTCCCAAACCCTTTCTTTCCTTCATTCGCTTTTCGACTCTGCTCTTTCTTCCAGTCATCGAAGGGAAACTTTAGGCGCTTCGATAGATTGGGACTCAGACATTGACTTAGATGATGTAGAGGCACAAGTTATAGAACGGAAATCTCGAGCAGATACAGACGATGACGAATTCGAGGTTGTACCTCAGGATTCAGAATCCCAGTCTATACGTCCTGTCGCATCCCAGCCCAATATTACAGAGGGCACAACGGACATGGACATAGACTCAGCAGGCTCACCCTCCCACGAAGCCAAACCTGATCCCCAACACCAACCTTCCGTGCCCCCCACAGCAAAACCTCCAAAATCATCCGCCCTCAAAGATCTTTTCGCACCACGGGAAGATGAAGGTGGATTCTCCTTACTCAACCACCTCGACCTGGAGCTGGACGAGGACGTCGATCTGGGTATCGACTTCGCACCTTCCGCCCCTGCTATTTCAGCAGAGCCCAATCAAGACCCAGTTCCCTCATTCACTGCTCCAACAGTCCTCCCATCCACATCCGCTACTACTGCAACAAACAAAAATTCTCGCTCACGGGCTCCGATCGTCCTTGACCCCAAGAAACCTTTGTTTTTCCCTCGTTCGATATCCCTCGCTGCCGGAGCACAAGCTGCGTCTTCGCCGTTCTACGAGAAGCCTACCGAGGAGCAGATTCAACAACGTTGGGAGGACTCAAAGTTAGAGTTGACCAGGGCATGGAAAAAGAGATGGAAAGAAGCAGGGAAGATTAGGAGGAGGAAGGGTGGAGGGATTGGAGGAGAGGAAGACGGTTCGTGAATACACCTCGTATTCCTTTATGTTTAACGGAATTCTGGTGAAGTTGTAAACAATAATTCAATTTCATATGATGTTTACCAGTCTTGCTGAACAGAACAAATCACGAAGTAGAGTTGTATTTATTGACATTTGTTATCAGAGCAGTCTATGCAAAACCTTGTGGTTACACGTCTATAGAGTATGGTTCTCCGAGCGACAAGACTACAACTTGGCATACTCGCCTCTGGGATACACGCCACTCTCGTTATACTTCAGAGCCTTTCTATTCTGATGCACATCACGAGTGATAGATGCATATCCACCAACCGTCATCGTAATGTCCAGGTCCTTCGAAAAAAAAGGCAGACACAATTAGATGCGTATAACATGGAACTAAACCCACAAGCACTTACAGCCAAAAGCGATTTCATAACGTGTCTACACCCCGCTTCGCCCTCGTGTGCCATCCCCCAAACATACAATCTTCCTACTTGAACAGCGTGCGCTCCCAAGGCAATGGCTTTGAACACATCAGAACCTGTACGAATACCAGAGTCGAAGATGATTTTCATCTCTGCGTAAAAGTGAGGGATTGTTATTTGTATAATAAAGAGAGAAAACGTACTGTCGCCGACTGCTTCCACAATCTCAGGCAAGACCTCGAGGCTTCCGACAGCACCGTCCACTTGTCGACCAGCATGATTGGTGACAACGATCCCTTCGCATCCAACCTCGTATGCCTTGATCGCATCCTCAGCGCTCTGTATACCTTTCAGAACGAATGGCCGGCCGTTTGAGATTCTTTTCCACTACAAAAGAATTACTTCAAAGATCACCGAGAGCTAGGAAGGAAAACCGACCTGTTCAATGAGCCAAGGAATCTTCTCCCAAGTATGTGCTTTCCCATGCCAGACAGATGAGTCAATCCACTTGCCGGAATCTTTGGCAAGCTCCTCTCCGTATTTTTTCATGAATACAGGGTCAGAGGACCCGACCTCATTGCCGACGCCTTCGGGGGTGGGGTAGTAGAAGCTATGGAATGAATCAGTAAGAGAGGCAGTAGATAAACGACCAACATACATGTAGTTCGCAATATTGATATCAGTCGGACGCCAGCCTAACTGCCAGGTGTCCACGGTGAGCATACAGACATCAAACCCATTCTTCCAAGCTCTTTCAAGGAGGCTGATTGTCTTCAAGGACCCTGTCAGAGAGACCAAAGAAACAAAAGAAAGAACCAAAACGCACCACTTCATCGTCATGCCCCATGTATAACTGAAAGAATCTCGGAGACAGTGCTTTCCCATTATTTGCGCTAGAGTCGCTTCCAGTGGAGACAGCTCCGGCATCGTTAGCAGCTGCTACGGCTTCAATTGGCTGGGAGGCAGCGGTAGACAAGCAGTACTGATATAGAGATGTCTAGGTCAAAACGTATGGACGAGTCGATGACAACAACTCACTGGTAAGCCAAGTTCACCAGCGATTTTGGCAGGTACTAGCTCTCCTTGAGGAGAGTACAGCTTATTGATACCGATAGGGGCAAATAGAATGGGAGCAGGAATGCGATGTCCAAAGAGCTCGACTAGACAAGGATGAACGGTTATCCAGAACTGTACATGTATCGTGACTCATACGACATACCAGTTAAATCGCGTGTGTTCGTATCCACGAGCATTCGAGGAATAATGCGCCATCTATAAAATGCTTCTCTGCAAAAAAAAGATATAGTTCACGATGAGTGATGGATAGAACAACGGCCAGTACCTATTCGCCCGATCCGTCCACCCCAGACCGGCATTGGAATTGGCATAAAAGTATGCACGGTCGTTCAGCTTCTTCTTAGTAGACTCTACAAGTTCCTCTGAATGAACCGAGAAATGTGGCACTTGGGAATCGAACAGTTGCGCGTCAAGGGTCGACGCTATGAAATGAACATAGAACGACGTACGTTTACCCTCCGTCCCGCCTTGCTTGAAGACTTCGCGTTGGTAAAGTGAGTAGTGTGGAGAAGCGCCTTTCGGTTTGTTGGTAGGATCCATGAGTAGTTCTCGATAGTTTGGTGGGGGAAAGTGGTAGGGCTGGAAGGGGCGTATTTAAGTAAAATAGTCGGTCATTAATGTCGTCATATAATGAGATACCAGCACTCCATCTGAGACAGGTCTAGCAATCTATCTAACCATTAGTGACTCGGAAGCGGTGGTCCTTCAATGTCGTTCCACGGAAACCAATGCTCCCAACGGGCCTCCAACACTTCCAGTATACGTAGCACTGTTGCCGAACTGAAGGGTAAGATATCATCCCCGGTACAATTTTGGCCAGCATTAAAAGCTCGATGAATATTCCGCACTGCTCGGGACGATAGGTGAAGGAAGGGAATAGGGTGAGCCTCTTATGGATGAAGACGGAGAGGCGTTGTTACTCGGTGAACGGGAAACACGGAGAACCGGAGGAAGCTCTTTCAGAGAATTGAGATTTTAGCGCCTCATTACTTTCGGTACCAGGAATCGCTGACGCTGAGGACATCGAATAGTAGGATAAAGGTAGGAGATGGTTCTCGATGTAGACATCAGTGGGATGGATTCAAATTTCCAATACTGAGACTCGAAAAGATTTCACACCGTCACGCCCACGCGGATTCCCAGCCCATTGGGCCTCATTGGGCTCTCCTCTCCTAATCGCGCTAAGTACTAGTTCTTTAGCTCAGGTCGAAACAAAAATAACAAAAATAGACAGCCAGCGAAGACCCGAGTAAATGATGATATTTATAGCCTCACTGGAAAGAGCGCCTTGACAGAGACAATAGACCAATAAATAAACGGCAAGGCATTGGAATTATGTTCCGCCTTTGAGTATGTTCAGTACTAGGACGTTAACGGTAATCACCATGAGCTGGGCAGTACATTCAAAGCTCTTTTGGAAGAACGAAGCCCGTTGTTCACAACAAAACACGTATGTATATGTAATTACGAGTACGTATTATGGTTCAATAATAGTCCATCAAATACAGTTCTTCGTGTACATTGACAAAAAGAAAGACGTTGCTCGAAAACAAATGTACATTATTCAACATTACTCATAAGGTCCGTTACGGTTCACAAAAAACCCAAGTTGAGGAGACTTTAGTTGGTTTCAGCGTTGGTAAATTCGGTCTCAGCGATGCCGACACGGTTGTTGGTGGTGTCGTACACGCTGTAGAAGCGCTGAAGGAACGCAAAGCCATCTGCAAGGGAAAATAGTTTCAATATGAATACTATCAACGAAAGCGAGAAAAAAACCTACTAATGAAGTCGAGTCCCGTACCACTGTTGTTGCCAAGATCAGCGACGATAGAGTAAATCTTGTTGGAATCTCCACCGAGGGTAGAGTTCATGTTACGAGGCCAAATCTGAGCGTTAGGAGTCATGCTGAAGGTTTGCTAAAATTCAAAATTAGATCAACACCGGGTGTCTTTTCCGAAGCATCATCGTACGACTCACTCCGCCAATCACAAAGTTCAATGGCTTGAGATTGTTGAATTGCTCTTCAGTGAAGACAAGCAACCCAGTGGACCTGTAACATGGTTTAGCAAACCCAATGACTTATGACGATAAGGATATATCTTACTGGTCCATTTGGCCACCAGTCGCCTTTTGGTATGCTTGGAAGGCGTCCGAAGCAATCAACATGAGGGTAGTACCAGTGTCGACAATACCAGAGCTCGACAAGATGGTGTTACCGTCGTATTCGACATCTTGATCGATACCCCAGTAGTTGCTGGCAGGAGAAGTCGAAGTGATAGGAACATAGGTCACGTCACCCGAAATCCTTAAGAAGCTGTTAGACTACGTTCTAACGTCGAAAAAAAAAAGATCTACTTGGATTCGTCGACTCCTCCAAAGGTGAGTTCTCCATTGGCGAGATTCGCTTCAGTAGTTGGCTGGTAGAAGATACCAATCGACTCGGTTGAGATGGTACTTTGAGAAAGAAGGTTGTCCGTCACGGTTGGAATTTGCCCTTCCTGGCTGACCGTTCCTACACGCATTATTCAGAATGACAATCACAGGCTGAGAACAGCAATGATTCTACATACCCTCAGTAAGATCTACAGGACCGATACTACAAGAATTTCAGTCAGTCATAACGTGGCGAGTGCATGTTCAAGACTCGGACAAACCCAAGGATTCCATCGACATCGTTGAAACCTTGTGCACTAGAAGCTACACCAATGGATTGGTTCTTGATTACCAGATCACCCCCGAGATCAACAGTGTCGGTGACTGGTATAGATGTTTAGATCTCGAATGATGTAGTATAACAATAGTAAACTTACACTCGGTTCCGGAGAACTGACCAGAACCATAGCTGACGTTCTACGAAGCTATCGTAAGCGAGTAATACATGAGAAATGCAAAGTTGCCTTACGACCGTGTGGCGAGTGCTGTCAAGATTACATCAGTAAGGGGAAAACAAGTAGATATATGGGAAAAACTCACGTTTTACTGGTATCGGTTGGGTTGTAGGCCTTATCGGCACCAACCCAGGTGTTAGAGCTCCCTAAGTTTTCATTAGCACGACTCATATAATGCACACATGGATCAAGACTGACCGGTATCAATCAAGAGAGTGTACTGAGTAGCGGGACTACCAACACCGACAGATGCGGTGTAGGTGACGGCTGGAAGGCAAGATAGCAAGATAAGGATACGAAAATTTGGCGAGAACCTCGGATATACTTACCAGCATCAGTGACGTCAATGGTATCACCAGATGCCGCTGGAGTAGTAGTCGCGCCCCCAGAGGTGGAAGTGTGGCCACCGTGGTGGTGACGCCTCTTCCTGAGCTCTTGAACGCCCTTGGGGCCGGTGGGACAGCGAGCGGCCAGGAACTTCTGAGCGCGATTCTTATCGTGTTGAACTAAATGCTTGAGGTGAGTGACTGGCTTGGTGCGCGATAGCGCGGTCGTGAACGATACAGAAGACATGATGGTGTTAAAAGTCGTTAGTGAATGAGAGAAGAAACAAAAGACGATGATGGTAGTTTGTGAACAAGTTCTGAATTGATATAGCCTTCATCTACTGGGTCCGAAAAGGAAGCTCATAACAGCCTTCATAGATGAACGAAGGATCGCAAGTTGCTTCCATCATTCTTCAAAAAGTAGATTGCTATTTTTAGCTCGACAATTCCATGAGATTTTTGTGTTCCCTCGCTATTCCACAGTGTACCCAAATCATAAGTATATCAGCGTCATCATGCATCACTACCGGATCCGCAGCCCCAAGTGGTATCTGTAGACAATGGCCTGCGAAAAACGGCCTGAGGCCTGAGATTCCACAACAGGGATTACCTCGTATTACCAACCATCAGTCTGTCGAGCAAAGAGCATCCATATTTGGGTAGTGTGGGCAGACTTCTGTGCCTAAGGGCCCAAAGTAAGTTTAGAGCTTGCCCAATACAGCACCTCAGAATGACACAATGGAAGTTTGGTGTTCAACTCGCCATATGCGTCGCCACCGCCTTTGGTCCACTTGAGGCTACAAATAGTACAAACTCTTATCAGCTTAATTGAATGAAAAATTTTTGCGGGTGCAACGGTGACGCATACCTCTCGTATCTGGCACCCTACATTCAGAACAAACGGTAAAGACTGTCATACTCTAAGTATAAGCAGGTACAACAGCCTTCCTATAGTGAACCAAGAACTCACACGATGCGTCACTTATCCATAGTGATATTTCAGAATCAAAAGGTGCGTATGAAGATGCTCCAGCAGCTGGAATTCAACTGCGGATACATAGAATCCGACATTAGTATGGCCGGTAAGCATGTTACAGCTATTTGCAGAACTTAGGGCGCGGACAAAATTTTTCTCGCGCGTCAAAACCATAAGAATCCAATCTTCCGCCAGCTCTTACTCCTTCATTTCCTTGAGTTTAGAGCTGATTCTACGTACAATGTAACTCTATCATCCACGTCTACATGCTCATACCAAAATTACAATCTTTGGTGATGGACCATTTTCCCTTGTCGGTGAACAAGCACCTTTCTGACAATAAAATTGGTATGGGCATGTAGGTGATATCTACACAGGTCTCCGAAAGCAATAATTAACCTAAAGTGTAAAGAAACGAAGGAGTTATGGCTGGCGGAAGATTGGAGATGGAAGATTGGATTCGTGTGAAAAAAATTCCTGCCGCGCCCTAAGTTCTGCAAATAGCTGTAATCTGTATGCGTAAGGATTCGTTACGACTAAAAGACCTCTGCACACTATTCGCGTTGTGAGCAATCTGGGCGAGAAACTTTTGGTCTGAACCATTGTTCATCGATACTGCGAATGCGGCTGTTTCCCAGTCATTAACTGAAGTAGTTTTTAGGCTCGTTAATTCTTTTTCCATTGCGGGTATCCCTATCGACGTCTACCAACGTTTCTTATGACGTTCTTCATCATCTGCACCAACAATCGAATCGATATATGAAGGCCTCTGTACAATTTCTTGACGTCAACGAGTGATTTGGTCGGCAGGGGAACACTTTCTCGAAGCAGCAAAGCGATTCACATGCATATATCTGCGACGCTTGAATGAAGAACCAGACCGACAAGTCGCGTTTGACTTGGAGACGGCTCATAGTACATACACTGGACGGGTCGCAGAGGCGGAGTCATTTGTCCAGCAGATTTGTGGATTGGTAGAAACTCAGGAAAGACAGAAGGGATCTCTAAGGTGACATATCATTTTCAACGAAGTTTTGAACCCTCCTTGCTGATTCTGACCCTATACTAACAATTTTTTGATAATCATGTCATCATTTTCGATAGACACGCTTGACATATAAACATTGGATACTTGGAGCTTATGACATACCATGATTGCAAAAATCGTTGAAGTATTTCCATAAGTACCGTTGTGATGGAACAGCAGTAAAATTTAGCGGGAGATAGTTGAAACCAGACCACGTGATTCAGCAAAAGCGGAAGTCGCCGAAATTTACCAAGTGCCGAATTCCTGAAGCTCTGTCCCGAAACATCATACATGTACTTAAGGGTTGAAAAAAAAAGACAAACTAGATAATTTACATAGTCATACATAAATACTAACAGGTTTTTTAATACTAAGCTCAAACGGTACGAATTGGCTTTTTGCCTTCCTTCACTGATCCAAGGAATTCAACCGAGCCGCCACTGGATTCACTGACCGTTCCAATTTCAAGTCCTGGATTCGATTGGTCCGTCTCTGAATCATGATGCACCCCTTTTTCACTATCTGATCCCGAACGTGACCCGCCAGCAGTGGCACTGGACCCTTCACCCAAGCCCGCTTTATGCATTTGAACAAGAGCGACGGGATCCTCGCCAAAATCATCGATGGATGCCACTGCACCACCGACAGCGCGAAAAGTGCCGATAGTTCCACTCACATTGCCTATTGAGGAGCTACCGTGACCACTTGGGGTCAGATGGGAATTTTTCGCTTTCCATTTGCGAAGATGAAGGAGGAAACGAGCCGAAAGGATACCAGAGAGGCTTTTTTGATCGAAAAAAAAAACAGATGCCATCAATCAGTTTACGTCAGAACAAATAAGACCTAGCATCACATACGGAAGAGTCAAGGCATTCAAAAGCCTTTGGAAGAACCCGGACTGTACAATGATTAAAATCTGGGTCTGACTCAATGCTTGGAGTAGTTCACACTCACCGGTGCACGCTAGCAGGATTAAAATCAACGATACGTACAGCTTGAGTAGTAAAAATGCGGCTTACAAAGTTTAGGATAACAGCGGCTGTCGTGAATAAGGACACAACGCTGTGAGACGATAATGAACACTATTGAACGCACAGGAAATTTCAGCGCCAGTCCACATACCTAAAGTACAGAATACCTATCGAAAAAATGAAATTAGACGCCATGCACGTCTGACCTGATGTCAATTAGCGCCTACCTTGTTCGAATATGAGATAGGCCAACCCATTTTTTCTATCCTTCCAGGGAGATTTATCAGCACGAAAGGCTTGTATGCTCCGTACTGTGGTCAAAATAGCGGAAGAGTATTCAAATACAACCATAAGAATTGATAGCAACTCATTGGCTATGGAAAAAATGATCGCTATCAGTATAATGATAATCAAAATCAATTCTATTTGAGCGCACCTCTAAGAAGTCACACGTGTTAGATGCTTATGAGTTTGTCTAGAGCAAAGCAAAGATAAAGGGTACTCACATCGGAATACTCGAAGATCCGACACATCTCAAGCCTGGAACGTGTGTCTATGAATCGTATCAGAAGAATTCAAGATTGTCAACAAAGTTCATCTTACGATGTCCAGCGCCACACAAGCAGCTCCTAGAATCATAAGATAGACCAAAACGATGCGACTGCGTGCAAAGATGACATAGGTCCTCAGTGTGAATGTGACTGTTACATTTATAAGGTTTGAGAAGGACTTGGCAAAGTGAAGCTTAGGATGTCGTACTGATTACTGCGGCTCGGCCGAGAACACTTAGAGCACCGATCAACTTGTACGTTGTATCACAACTAGTGATTATCGGAGTTGGGAATGGAGTAAGGGTTTATGACAACCAGTTAACAGGAAATTAGGCACTACAAGCATGACACCAACTCGAAATTAGAGACTGTCTAAAGTTAAATATCATTGAAGCTCACCCTTGTAGTCAGTCTTCCTGAGACGGCCAACAAATACAACACATTTGCAAGCAAGGCATAGCGACAAAAAATGTAGAGGATGACGGAGTTCTGATACTTCACTCCCCACATGTACTTGACTTCCATTGGCAATGTTAAAGCATAGTCATAGAATAGAAGAGCTAGTATAACGACAAAGAGGCAAGTGTGAGCACAGGTCAGATAATAAAATACCTGCAAGGCTCACCAATGCTAGACCACTGGATTTCAAATTGCAGATAACTAGAAGTTCCAACAGATCAGGGTCAGGGAGATAAGAAGAATTCTTGGACAGTGAGTGGACAAACTGGGTTGCAGCCTTGCTAGCAGCAGAAGACATGGGGCACTAGAGGAATCAGGATGGAACAGAGAAGCTCTAGGGACATAGCTTTAAATAAGGATTAGGGTTCCTTGGGGCCTGGGTAAGGATTGTACACAGATAGGAACCGCTACAAAACAATCGAGAATCTAGCCTTCTACTGCTACCAGATACATGTATTAAAATGGAGCCAGGAATCCGATCCATCTTGTGGATACTTACCAGTGCAGTAATGAACTCTATTGCATTGTTCTTGATGAGACTTTCGAGCGAACACCTGCCAGCAGTACCACATCCCAGATTTCATTTATAAAGTTCATCAGCTACAGAAGTTGCGCATGGATTGGATATCTATTCTCTTGCATGTAGACGGCAGCCTATGTCAGTACTATTCCAGTAAGATCACCACACAAAATTGAATTTTACTTTTTTGGAGTATAGACCTGGTGAGGGAGTTCCTTTGAGTCCGTGAGTACAGGAGTTCTTCGCGGCTTTCAACCCTCTGAGCCTGGTTTGCGGTGCATGATGCAATTTGGTGAGAAGGAAGCCAAGAATCTCATACATAATCCAACTTGTACTAGAGCTCCTAGACTGGTCTTTAGTCACATGTGGCCACAGGACTTACAAATGATGATTCCAAAGAGATCGACGAGAATTTTTTTCAGCCACCAGGTTTGAGAATCCAAAAGTATTGGTTCTGCTTACACAGGAGTACTTTACCACTGGGTAACAAATTCCTTTGGGCACTGCAGCAATCCTACACAAGAGCACATCGGGGAAATTTGAAACTGGCCCAAAATAACGGTCAACTTCTACATCATGAGTGATGATACTGTGACGGACTAAAGATGAATAACACCGAGGCAATGACCTTCAAGTTACATAAAAAAAACCTTATAGCTATGAGCCACTTAGATGACTTAGAGGACGCACGTTTGTGCCCAAAATACACTTAACAACACGAATATCGCTCGAATTCCCAGCCTTCTGAAATGATCATCATGAAGAATGAGGTCAATGGGGGGCAGTACATGTGTATCCATCACACTATCCATGAGACCCCGCTTGAAATTCGGGTTGGTTTTATTTGCAGTGGAATCCATATCAGCCTATGTTATGCCAGGTCCGCTATCACAAGTTGTGCAGTTCAGGCATCTGTGTCTTGCTCTGTCTTGATCTCTTGAGACATTGCCATAATTCTATGACTGGTCAACAGGGGAAATGTGCTAAGATTCAAGGGAACGAAGTTGAAAGAGCTTCAAAATGTTGAACAATCGGGGGGTGAGAATTGCCCAATGCCGAGGCATCCTAAGTATCCTATTCTACCTTCGACATCACAATATGTAGGCTCAGGTATAGATAATCATCATACTGTGACCAATTACCGTATAACTAGAATCATTGACTAGCGATTGATAATACAGTGTTTGAATTTAGACAGAGAGAATTGGTCTTTTACCCTCCTTTACTGACCCAACGAATCCCATTGAACTCCTGGATTCATCATGAGTCCCTCCGGATTCAGCACCAACTTCAAGCTGATGTTCTGGGTATCCTGATCCCGACTCTCGATGCAAACCTTCGCCTCTAGAATCTGATACAGAATGGAACCTGTCCGCAGTGGTGCTGGATCCTTCTTTGAATTCCACATCACGTACAAGGTCAACAGGATCACTACCGTCAAACTCATCAAGTATAGACGAAAGAACATCAGCGTTGCTGGCTACGGCAAAGGCACTGACAACACTGTTTGCATCGGTACTATTACGCTGACTGGAGATGAAGTTGGAATCTCTTGACGTGCATTTGCGAAGATCAAGAAGAAAACGAGCTGTTAGCAAACCGGATAGTCTTTGTTGAATAGATAGAAGGAGGCCATGGGGATGAACATTTGTCAAAGAGAAAAGGTCGCATTTGGGTACAGCTTACGGAAGGGTTAAAGCGTTCAAAAGTCTTTGAAAGAAGCCGGACTGAATCATTTTACAAGAATCTGATGAACTCAAACGTTCCGAACCATTGGTGAGATTGTACCCACCGGTGCGCGCTAAGGGCGACGTAGTTAATTTAATATCTTTCACTGCACGGTCTAGTGAGATCATGACTTACAAAGTTTAGAACGACAGCGGCCGTAGTAAACAACGATATTACGCTGGGAGTATAATGAATACAGGTATAGGCAAGTCCATCCCCATTAGAACACACCTGAAGTACAAAACACCTGTTGGAATATATCAGAATGAAAGTTGATGCACTCCTGGAGTAACATGATAGAGTAACCTGACTTTTCTCGAAGACCATATATCTCAAGCGCTTCTTACGCTCCTTCCAATCCACCGATACTTCTGCACGAAAAGCTTTTCTAGTCCAAGCAGTGATGAAGAGAGCAGAAGAAGATTCAAATATGACCATGAGAATCGAAAGTAACTCGTCCGCTAAAAGAAAATGATATCAGCATGAATAGATTGTTCAAATACACTAATGTGGCGCACCTCTGAGAATTATCAGTTTCACACGAGTTGACATTGACGCAGATATATTTTGAGGTATACTTACATCAAAATGCTCGAAGATCCAACACATTTTAAGCCTGCGACATGTGTCTGTTGATCTTATCAGAAAGAATTCAATATTGTCGAAAATAACTTATCGATCTCACAATATCAAACACTACGCAAGTAGCTCCCAGAACCGGGAGATAAGTCCGGACAACGCGACTACGCGGGGAGATGGCGTGAGTTCTCAAAATGAATGTAACTATCCATGCATTAGCCTGAATTTTTACATCGATTGAGAGCAGAGGATTCTGGATGACGTACTAATGACTGCAGCTCTGCCAAGCACACTGAGACCACCTATCAACTTGTAAGTTGTGTCGCAACTAGGGACAAGTGTAAAGATATTGCAGTAGTTATTTTAATAAAAAATAAGGCACTGGAAGAAACAGTCTTTAAATCAGAAGGAAAGATGCCATCGATTCGGACATTGAAACCCACCCTTGTGGCCAATCGTCCCGAGATAGCCAGTAAATACAGGACGTTCGCAAGCAAAGCGTATCGACAACAGACGTAGAGGATAACAGAATGCTTATACCTTGCACCCCATATATATTTGACTTCCATCGGGAATGTCAGAACGTAGTCGTAGAACAGGAGAGCTAATGACAATATTCAGAAATTAACAATATTCACTAGTCAATCATAATGGTGGATAAAACGCACCGACACTGGCCCATTGGATGCTGAACTGTAAACTGGTACCCGGTGGCAAACCAAGGGCTTCATTTGAAAGAACCTCGGACTCAGAGTATTAATGAACGTACCGAATCGTATCTTCGTCAATAGTAGAAGACATTGAGAAATTGAGAGAATAGAGAGTTCGAAAGCATGGATTATAAGTTGCTTATAGAATTATCGTATGAATAATAAATTGCAATCTTAAGCGAGACAACCATGTCTCTAAGCAGCTCAGTTAGGAATGCAACACCAGGAAGAGACCAGTGCCAATACTTGATCTCTCAAACACAGTACTGCCCACGGTGCACGCAAATCTCAGCTCTGAGAAATTGTATTCGATATCATATATAATTACCCGAAAAACACCAAGAAAGAAGCCGAGAAAATGCACCAACTCTAATATTCATTCTATGCATCGCCAGGACAAGAACAAAGCTTAATTCTTCATTCAGATTCCTGGAGACCTTGCAAACAAGTGGTCCAAGATCTGCACATTCCATTCTGTTTCGGCAGTAAGATGGAACACCCTATACAGACCACCACAGCCTTCACATATTCAAAAAGAAAAGTGGACCATATAAATAATAAAGCTTCTGAAGCATCGCCCAAACATGAAATTCAATCCTTACAGTGACCAGAGGATCATGCAAGAGATTTTTCTCACACTCCAAGGGCTATTGGATTTGACCATAACTTGCGAAGTAGTGTAGCAATCTACCTGAAGTTAATAAAGCGTTTAGCGTTCAACCTACAAAACCTATCTATGAAATCGAATGCTGGTCAATTCAAATATACGTTAATTCAGTTTCCGATAGTAACACAAAGTCAAAGTATCCGCCCAATCCCACCATACCGCAAGTATCCGCAGCTAGCAGTGGCGCACACGAAGACTTGAAACTATTCAAAACCGACCGGGACGACTTACACCATCATGATGTCGCACAAGCAAGGGGAATGGGAATGCAAAACACTCGTCCAGAATATCAAGGCGATGTTTTTATGATTAGTTTGATGCAAATGCTCGCAGCGCCTGAGAGTGTAAGGTCGGTGAGAAAGGACGCACATTCATGACTTTTGGATAGTACGACCATTCTACAAGGAAACTCAAACCTCATGCGTGTTCCTTTGGCTTCCAAGGCCCCGCTCGACGATGTGTTGCCATCTATCATGCCAGTGCTACAGCGTAATATGATTAATATGATTACAAAAATCCGTTAGGAGGATCAGAGTACGTACTTATAAGTATCTTGTTTCATACAGCAAATCGGCTGTGGGACTCAGTCGAGCAACCATCTGTAAATTTGTTTCAACACTAATCATTGCATTCTCGTCACGGTTGCTCTAATTGAAGGAGGCCTTACCGGTAATATTTGTCGCTGGAGATAACAATCTGACATGAATCAAGATTTCAAGCGCTCAAATTCGTGCTCAAGAGAAGGGTTACTTAAGAGGAATAGATTAGAAAGTATAAAGATCGAATCGTAGGCGAAGGTCTTATGGATCTCAAGTTCAGGACCATTTTTATCAGAATTTTGAGCGGAGGACGCCGTAGCAACACAGCGTATATATATAACTTGACAAGATCGAATTAGGAGAAACGCCAAGATAAAGCTTCATACATTCGCGATAGCAGAGAGTTGGTAGTACTGCTTGCTGGGTACGGGGAGCAAGGAAGTGTCAACGTTCAAAACAGCACGTGAGATTGTAATCTTTGACCGAATTCAAACTCCGTTTGGCTTCAGACCTTCGGCATCCATCATCATCCGACGGAGGGAAGGCTTTACTACCGCGCTGCAATGGCCGTGTTCAAGTGAGTTGAACTCGAGATACCGAGTCAAAGTTGCGGATGTATGCAAGAACTGTTATAGACTAATATGCGGCTCTGTCACGGTATATGCCGGTAGGTCTTACTGCCCAAATTTTGCTAAGTACATGATAAGTACACCCAAAATCGTAAATCGCATCTATGACATTGACTCCTTTTCCCAAAGTCAATACACTCGAAACAGTAAGTTGACCTAACTTTCTGAGTCTGCTTCCTGTACTCTCTCTGAACTGAGTCAGGAACTCGTATTTACAATGATACATCTAGTGACTATATGCATTATTCATGATTCGACTTGCCTACACTGACACTCCGAGTCGGTCATTCTCTCCCTCCGATTCTCGATATTCAATTTTGTAAGTACATAGTACACACACATATACATATGTATAATACCGAACTTATCAACGAGTTGAATGAGTCAGTGAATGGATCAACGGATTCCCCACATGCACTTACTACGCACTTACTAATACAGCAGCAAATCTCCGGACTCAACTCCTCGATATCCAACACTCGATACTTCCTACTCAATTTCAACTCTACATGCCTACCCGTTAGTTGTTCGTTGTTGAGCTGCATTAACATCTCAACATTCCGAGTGACCGTGACCGTTTCAACTATGTATTCCCATTCGAATCCAGAGCGTCCCTCGAGCCCACCCCAAAGCCGTACATATGTATTTCCTTACTCACAACCTATTTTCGTGTCTCATTCATGAATCTCTCCGCTCGGACACGCCTCCGAGTCTGTATTATTATTATGTACAAAAGTCTAAAAGTGTTTAGCTACATCCGTTCTGAGTCTTGGTCTCAGTCCGAGCGGATATCCCGAATCCCGCAACCGTGCGTCGGAATCCGCGAGTACAACGTATATATATCATCAGTAGTAACTACTTAAGTATACTTACGTTTTCACTGCGCCGCGTATAGATCAGCTGCATGTATCAAAAAAAAGCTAGCATTTAGTATACCTTCTCTGTGCCCATCTCCGTCAGGACGGTATCCACTGCCATCCAGTAGCACATCCCACCACAAACACCGATCGAATATGTACGTGTAACAGGCGTACTTATAAGTATTGGTATGGTATGGTATATGGGCTATGTAACACTGTACAGACTTTCGGAAGCCGCCGCGTGAACACGGCACCCGATTTGAAGATTTGAAGTGGTAAAGTTCATACGACTCTGTACTTGCAGACCATGCATATGGGGGCCACTGTGACTTGAAAAATTGCTGTAAAAATTTAAAAATCCGTCCCTGCAATAATATCAAATGATGTTGACGATCTCACATAAGTATCGGATAGAAACGCCCACCGAGAGAAGTGTGTCTCCAAATGCCATGAGCTATATTCGGTATTCCTTCGTGCGCAGCTAATACTCAGCTTTGCAATTCATTTCCTTCTTGACAAGTATAACCGTGAATTCAATTTGAAGAACGGGCTGATCGGTAAAGTGGGTAACTTATCTCCTCCCCCTCCCCGCTAATGAATTCTGAGGGGCCAAGTGTACTGCACTTGAGCGCTAAAGCACTCGCTCAGAGGGGCCCGAGCAGGGCAGAACATCATTTTTCTTATTTAAATTTCAATTCTCTTCCGGCTCGGATCGCGAAAAGAAAACCACAATCAGATTTCAAGAGATACATCAAGCCGTATATCAATGTGATGTACATC
>ML179855.1:18945-46193 GCA_004369135.1 Dendrothele bispora CBS 962.96 | reverse complement strand
ATATTTATTTCAGAAACACGCTGATAACACGCCTACTGTGCATTATTACGGCCCTCATACTCGCATAGTACCATATTCTGAACAATTCTGAACAAAGAAAATTCCTACGTGTACACACACGGACCCACTCCGACTTCCCCGACCACCACAGTAACATCCACAACAACTCCTCTGTCAGCTTGCCTCAGTCCCTACACTTAAAAAAATCCACTCTCCCTCCGACTTCGATCCTCCGACCTCCGTACAGCTCCGTACATAGCTTTATGTACTCATCCTCAGGCTCAGGTTCGGGCTTTTTCCTCTCTTCCGAAAGACTGTTTGTCTCCGCTTCGGTCTCACTCGGCTGCAAGGAATGTTCGGATATTTCAAGCACCTCACCCGTCCGCATAGTCGACTTCCGATCGGAGATGACTTAATAACTCACACAAACGGACATTCGAAAGTAAGTGTTCCTATTTAAGAACTTCTTTCTCCGTTGTTCTACTTCTAAATTTTATTCTTTGTTGACTTCTTTCTCCTTTCTCTTTCTTCTCGAGTTACACATATGAGCTGTTGGGTTCATTCGGAGAAGTTTATTAAAATCTAAATGACGGGACAACTTATGAGCTTTGATTACTGCGATCAACAATCACCCCCCACCTCCACATGCATAACCACAGGGAATCAGAACTAAGCAATATGAATAGAAATTGGGGATTGAAAGCAATGATAAAACAAAAGAGTGAATAAAACATATGTATACACAAAGTTCAACAGCAGGTTACAACAAGCTTATTTTGGAAATAAATATGCAAAGTATATGTACAGAAACTTGATCCTCTCCTAACATATGACCAAGAATGGAGTTTATGCAGTAGATTGTTCACTTTGGCTGCATTCATCAATATTGTGATTGGCTTCCCACATTGAAAGCACCTGATTGTTTTGCCCATTTCTCTCATTCATATGGATGGTGTCATGCACATTTTCAATGCTTATGCCAAGGGCAACACGTACAATAATGAATGTTGGTGCTATTCCCTGCATTCTCACTAATTAGCATCAGGAACAAATCAAAAGCATAGGAAAGTTCCCCTCACCACAACTTGAATCAAGATTGGGTTTAAACTAAAGGCATCCATGAAATGTGTATTGAGTCTGCGTGTTTTGTCAAAGGCCAAAACTAGAGCAGGAATAAGTGCCAAAGGGTACATGATTCCAGACTCAAGACTGCCCATCAGTGAATGTTAACTATGTAATGCAAACTCAAGGTAAGGAAGCATACCAAACTGCCATAGCATGTCTTGTTGGGTGGAGTTTGTTCTTGGGAAGAAATTTGGAGACTTGGTGTCCAATCCACCAGATGCGGCCAGCTAAAGAGCAGAGGTCGGTCAATAAAGGTTAATGGGAGAGGAGAATTTGTTCATTTTACCAATCATTAAAGGAATGAGTAAATTTGTGAAAAAATTTACTGCCAAGAAAGACATTGATGTAATTGATGCAAGCTC
This sequence comes from Dendrothele bispora CBS 962.96, assembly GCA_004369135.1. Taxonomy (NCBI): domain Eukaryota; kingdom Fungi; phylum Basidiomycota; class Agaricomycetes; order Agaricales; genus Dendrothele; species Dendrothele bispora. Next base: position 44,706 of record ML179855.1, on the reverse strand, counting down.
CTCCAGTCTTGCCATTGATGTGTCTAGTCCAAAGTCATCCAGACTTAATTTTACTATCTCAACCACCAAAGTAATAAACTCCACTAATGCCAGACCTTAATGACCAATCTCAGCAGCCATTACATTGAATTAGCTAGAAGACTAACCATTGTTAATGATTGATATGAATATGGGAAACACAATTATTTTTTTTTTAGCTCCCCAAACCTTGTAGCATCTATGAATCTGTTCTCTAGGAGTCAGTAGTTCATATCAAGTTATCTCTGTCAAGCTTTACCAAAACAACATCTGCAGTAATGCTAGGTTCTGAAATTAGTCCAAAGATACTAGAGGACATTTAGAAGTAAAGACTTACTTCGCTAAAACATAGAGTCCAAATATGATTATGCTGGTCATGATATAAGTACGGGTGAAATGTTCTTCTATGAAAATGGTATACATACATCACGATTTCCGGCAACAGATCTAGAATCGGTGTAAAGTCACTGATGACATTCTCTTTGATATCCAAAAAGGTATTGATGCAACTAAAAATGAAGCCCAAGGTAGCAGACACGAACAATGCCACTATAGCAATAAGTTGCATTTTGTTGACACAACCCTTCCGATGTGTAATAATGTATGTGCAAGTCACAAACAAGACCAGGTAGGCACCTGCAAAATTAAGAGCAAAATGTCAGTAATTCAATATTATGTTTGATTTTTGTCACAAGGCTCAGGACCATATAATAGTGTACAGAACTATGATAAAAGGGTAAGTTTTTATTCTGGTATATCCAAGACATGAACAGGTTCATACCATCAATGGAAGGCTGAATTGAATGAAGGCAGAGTAATTTTCGCTTTCAATGAGGGTGGTCATCTTACTGTTGGTGGTCTCTAACATCCTAAGCATGGGCTTATATGTATAATGAGAGGTGATAAATCATAAAAGTCATAGGGGCTGTCCACTCTCCAACAATATCAGTTTATCAGAGTGCAACATCCCTTGCAACGGTTGAGCCCCAACCTCATGTGAACTCTTCCATTGATTAATACAGCTTTAGATCAGAAACCATCTGTCACACTAGAAGCTTGTTGGTCTGGCATATCAGTGATCAGGCACGGGTTGGTTGGGGGCTCCATTGTCGCTCTTTGACCTTCAGCGTAAGTTCAGCCCTTTAACGTTTGTGCGAATGTCTCCGTTAGTACTGATTCAACTTTACAAGACCCTTTAGATATCAAATAAGAAGGCCATCACCTTGTGTGGGTAGATACGAGGTCTAATGCCAACTTGAACCAGTAATGAGTTTCGTGCTGGACCGGATGTCTCAGCATCTAGCATGCCACAGCTACTGTTCACGAGCCCAGAATAAGTAAGGGTGACTCCCTGAAGGGCATCGTAATTTTCTTCGCTCAATGCCACAAGTAGATCTGGGCCATCGCTTCGAATGACAAATATGAGGCTCAGTAAAGTTACTTGTTAATCTTATCGGAAAGACCGTGGGCGCTATGATTATTGAGTCGGATATTGACGGATTTAAGCACCCTCAGCTCCTCTCGATACTAATGGAATAAGTACTGGGAACTTTTGTGGGATGATAGATACTGTGGAGAATTTGTGGAATGAGTGACTCGATCACTTCTTTCACGAGCGATTTATATCCTTTCTGTTCGGCTATCAGCGGGATGAAGAGTGTAGAAAGTGGATTTGTCAATATTTAGTAGCAGTATTCGATAAAGAGCAGATGTAGAGGTGTTAATATTCAGTAGCAGTAGTTGATAGAAGAAAAATCACAAAATAGGTCCATTATTCGTTGTCCATTTGGACTTATCATTCTTACTACGTACCTGATCAACCAACTGCCTTTCTTTGGAACTTATACTACAATGTCAGATATCATTTGGTTACAGCCTTGTTCCATTTATATCTGCTTGCCCCGGGACTTCACCGGTACCTATATTTTACTAGGGGAGTTCAAACCTCGTATTTGAGATTTATTTAAAATTTATTTGAGCTTCTGTTTCAATCGGCCGTTGGTCATTCTGCCGCTGTTGCCGTAGCACAGCATCGTCGGCAGACCTTAGCTCATCTACATGTGTTTGATGAAAGTATGATCTGATTGGCTGCTTGGCCGCTTGACGTCACTGATCACCGACCAAAGGGAGGGTGGTGAGAGGGTGGTGAGAGGGTGGTGAGAGGCTCTTGCATGAGTAGCTAGTTTGTACATCATTTTCAAAAGACAGATAGTGAAGCAAAGGAGGAACTCAAACTGTACATGCTTGTGCATAGTACGTAGACAAACCGTACAAAGATATTGTTCTGTGGAGATCCACGGCATAAATGCAACTACCATGAGGCCCCGTCATCGCACCAAACCTTGAGTCTCTCCTGATTATGCTATTTCTTACATTCAAAAGCAAGCCGGCGTCCTTTGATTTCATTTTGAGCCTTCTGTCAGGATGCAACACTGCAGGGTCAGAGCCGCTAGCCATGGCGGTCATATCCATACCTACCTGAACCATTATGAGACTGACCGAAGGGAAGGAATCGTCCTTACTCAACCCGCTTAGCTGATTTTGGCATTCCAAGTCTCAATCAGCCTTGTACATGTCCTGCAAGAGCAATGGCCCTCTGCTTTGATTCTTAACGCTGTTAGTGTGGTATCCCGGGAGTGGGTACATATTCTTCCGCACAAAAGTGAGGTCTGCCGACGATGCTGTGCTACGGCAACAGCGGCAGAATGACCAACGGCCGATTGAAACAGAAGCTCAAATAAATTTAAATAAATCTCAAATAGACGTAATCTGCAACGAGAATTTTGAGCGTTTTTATTTAGTTAGAAACGGTTCAGATTTCTCTAGGCCCCACCTGAAAAATCTTTAGAGGAGCCGGAGACTTAGTGACGTAATCCTTGTCACCTCCCCCTAGTCAGTAGTACTACTGTACACAGAATGTAAGCCCTCGTTTTCAACACCTTATAACATCATGAAACAATCCTATTGCCCCCACCTAATAGAGGACTTCGCGTCGCGTTGTAGACTCCAAACGCGTCAAATACCTATAGGATGTGCTGCTCCCCAACAAACACCTATGGTGGCCTACATTACAGCTTCCTAAAGCATTTCTCATGCCGGCTGTCACATCGTTTTTCTTTAGCCCCATTCTCATTTTTCTTTAGCTCCATTTTCATTTTTCTCAGTGGGGCCTTCAAAATTCTCGTTGCAGATTAGGTCTAATACGAGGTTTGAACTCCCCTACTGATGAATGCATCAAAAATCGGCAAAAGTGAATGGCCACTGCAACTGCACTTCATCCACAGAGATGTACAGTGTTGTGTCGTGGATCTCATCTACAATCTTGCCCTTGCAGGGCTTACATTGCGTGATCAAATCGGGAGTTAGACTTCCGTGCCTTTTTTTCCATGCTCGAGCCCAGAGTGAAGTCCAGTAATTGGATTCAGAGTTGCAGGAGAGGTCTGCATGGCCAAATACGGCTCATGCCCTGGCGATGTTACAAGGTGCACGTGCCTGTACATGCGGACCAGATACCAGGCATGGAGAACGCAAAAGATTGGAGCCAGAGTTGGGGAACATCAAATGGCGGGGACATGCACACGTTCCTCACAAAGATGTAGGGCGTTCGCAAGCCTCTAGGCTCTCGGACTCCGAGTAAGCAAGAGAAGACTGATGGGAAGGGACTGTGCGTGGCACCGCACACCTCTGGGAAGCGAGTACCAGCGATTCCTTGAGTAGTTACTGCTACTATGTAACTAACATAGTCACGGATGCGCATGCGTGATCAATCGATCATTGATCATCAGTAACCAGTAATGCCCTGATGCATCCGTCGAAGTGGCGAAGATGTCAAACTTTACGAGCTCCAGTGATTATGGAAGTGTTCTCTTTAGACCATCATGATGAGCTCAGTGCAGCACGGACCCGGAAATTTAAGTCAGAATAGCTCTCTACAAGGTTTCATCTACTGATTCTTTCACAGTCTTGGTCACACTCGTGGTTGAGCCTGCAGAGACTCTGTTAGAATAATTCATGCATTTCATTTCTTACACATAGTATACACATGTACAGTATATGAGTCGATGACTTCCCACAAGGATGAATTAATCAAGTAATCTTTTTTTCACAGCACACATAACTGACTTTGGTTAAGCAGTCTACGCTGCACCAAATTGATTTACCTTAAAAAAAAAATTCCAAACTTCACTATCCAGTGGACGGTGGAATACTAATACCGAAACAAACCTTTCTTCGCCATTAGACCGCATCTGCAACGGGAGAAACAGAAGCTCCAACAATATCAAACTCATTCAGTAAAGCTTAAAAAATGGTCATTTTTACAGTTGCAGATGCGGTCTATTGAAAAAGTATTTGTGGTAAAAAGTCCTTCTGATCTCCCCTCCCTTGTTACGAGCGTCACCATCCTGTGTCACAACACACAATAACACCGTCGATCGGAGGATGAGGGGAACAAAACGACGCCAAGCGCCCAAAGCGCCCAACTATTACCATCTATCCATCCATCCATTGTAACAGTTCCAAAAAAAAAGTAGATTTACTGGAACCGTGTCTCGTCCGTCATCGCCCCTCGAATCTAATTCGGTTTTGAGGGAGAAAAAATAAAAAAGAGAAAAGAGAGGAAACGATAAGAAAGGAAAGACAAGTGAAAAGGTACCCGTCGGTCAGGGTTAAACCTTCCACACAAGTATAACCGACCCGTGTATCCATCTGAGTCTTTGTGTGCGATTTGCGCGGGTAACAAAAATAGGGATGTGAAGGTTCATAGATGGATAGATGAGATGGGGTGAGGCGGAAGGGGTGTTTGTGTGCACGGTGGGATATTAAAGTGGACGTGGGCGAAGTGAGGAGAAACAGAGACAGGGGAAATGAAATACACTCCAATGAAAAGCCAGCGAAAAGAAAGAAAAATAAAAAGATAATTGAAAGCATAAACCGAAAATCATAGAAAGGAAAACGGAAGAAAGATATATCTCTAACAGAAAGAAAAAAATGGGAGAAAAAAAAAGTTCTTTACTCACTTGACATAACAACGTCAACGCCAACGCTTTCGCCTGTCTCTTGTTGCTCAGCCAAACCCACTCGTACAACGCCGGTTGAGCATAGGCGTTCCACATCTTACTCACCAGCGCAAAGCTCCTCTTCTGGTCCATTAACCGAAGATATAGTTTATACGCAGGTGTTTGACGATGAGGAGACGTGTACAAAGGGTGGTCCACCAGGAGCGACGCACTATTAGGAGGTGTAGTAGAAGAATTGGTAGACGAAGTTCGGGTGAGATTGAGCGATGCATGATGGTGTGCTGAATGTGTTTGATGGGAGGATGAGGAATGATGATGATGATGAGACGAGGGAGTGGCGGTGGTGGAGTGCTGGTAGTGAGGGTGACTCGCAGGGACATAGTAGCTCGGAGCGTCCAGGAACGTCGCTGTTTCCCTTCCGTGACTCGTCCCACTCCCCATTCCCAACACCGTTGACGATCCTCCGGCTCCTCCTCCTCCGGTCGTAGTCGTCGACGATGACACCGCTATTCCCACCTCATCCGGGCCTGGCAGACAGGCATAACATATAATCATAATCCAGAGCTCCGGTGGTAGATTCGGTAATGGCCTCCCCGGTCGAGTTTCGTCGAGAATGTCGATGATCTTGGGTGGACTATGCGCAGCGAGTGACTTGACCACTTGCTTGACGAGCCGTTTCCATCTCGCTCTCGGGCTCGTCTGTTTGGCATCGAGAGTGGTGAAGGGCGAAGGAGTAGGAGATGGCGAGAATGTGAGGCTGAATGAAGGCGTGTCGATGTTCATGGCTAGTTTGTGGAAGTAGTCGTAGTAGTAGAAAGAAACGAAATTAGGAAACAGGACCGTCGAGTTGTCCGTTGTTTGTATTATTTCCATCGAATTATTACGTATCATTCTTCTTACCTAATCCCGCGAGGAAATTCCGAAAAGAACAAGGAAATTGGCAAAATTCAAATTCGACCAATCCCGTCCAATTCCTTAATTGTCCCTTTCTATTTTTTCCTATTTTCCACTCCAAAGTCTCCCACCAAACGTTTAATTTTACCATAAGAACGTATATTTATTTCAGAAACACGCTGATAACACGCCTACTGTGCATTATTACGGCCTCATACTTACTCGCATAGCACCATATTCTGAACAATTCTGAACAAAGAAAATTCCTATGTGTACACACACGGACCCACTCCGACTTCCCCGACCACCACAGTAACACCCACAACAACTCCTCTTTCAGCTTGCCTCAGTCCCTACACTTAAAAAAATCCACTCACCCTCCGACTTCGATCCTCCGGCCTCCGTGCAGCTCCGCACATAGCTTTATGTACTCGTCCTCAGGCTCAGGTTCGGGCTTTTTCGTCTCTTCCGAAAGACTGTTTGTCTCCGCTTCGGTCTCACTCGGCTGCAAGTAGTGTTCCAACGGCTCGGCTCGGCTCGGCTAGGCTTGGCTAGGGCTGGCTTGGTCACGTTATGGCTTGCCCAGCCAAATTAAAGTTTCAGCTAAGGCTCGGCTCGGCTGGCTTGAGCTTAGCCATCAGCTAAAGCCGTTGAGGTCTTACCCGAGATCTCCCATAACTTTCCCGTGACGCTTCGTTAAAATCTTTGCCGGTCACACAATTTTTTTCCACGTAATTTTCCTCATTTGGTAGGAAACGGATATTAATTATATATTTGGCTCTAGCTGCTTCAAGCCGGCTCGTCAGCCCAGCCAAGCGAGTGTGATATTATGAAAGCCAACAAGCCGAATAAATGGCTCGGCTTGTCACAGCTTGGCTCTAGCCTGCTTTTTTAGCCGGCTTCAGCCGCGCCGTTGGAACACTAGCTGCAAGGAATGGTTCGGATATTTCAAGCACCTCACCCGTCCGCATAGTCGACTTCCGATCGGAGATGACTTAATAGCTCACACAAACGGACATTCGAAAATAAGCGTTCTTTTTAAAAACTTCTTTCTCCGTTGTTCTACTTCTAAATTTCATTCTTTGTTGACTTCTTTTCCTTTCTCTTTCTTTTCGACTTACATACTTCAAGTTACACGAACTTTTGGGTTTACTCGGAGAAGTTTATTTAAATCTAAATGACGGGACAACTTATGAGCTTTGATTACTGCGATCAACAATCACCCCCCACCTCCACATGCATAACCGCAGGGAATCAGAACCTAAAATCCGCTTTTCAGTTGCCCACACTAACACTAGGACCCACATAAGTATTAATAATTGTAAATAAATCATTAGTAACTGATACGGAACCACACTTGCAATCTCCTTTATTTAGAGTTATTTTCTCTTGCGTAGTAAGTGACTCCCTCAGTCCCCCTGCTCCTACTGGTTGTACCATGTGGCATATGCATACAGTCTACCAACTCTTGTGGATTCCCCCGTTTATCCATTCCATCAGGACCTTCATACAACTATCCAGCACTGATACTTATGTATTTATGCCCCAGTAAGTCAAACAGCAAAGGTTCCCCCAGGGAACTGCTGAAAAATCAGCTATGTACATAGTTGAAGTTATGCCTCTTATGAGTCACTCAAAACTCACACATCTCCATTCTCAAGTTGGATCAGAAGAATCTTTACAATCCCACCAGAGTCCACCACTGCTCTCACAAAATATCCCAAGACTAGGTGGATACAGAAATTCTGAGACAATTCAGGAAGGCTGAGAAACAAATAAAAGGAATATATATAATCATTTAACAACATTGTAACTCCTTTAGAATTGCTTGACCCTGATTTGACTGGCTTGTTTTGGCTTTTTTTGGCTGAACAAACCAGGCAAGTCCCAATGGGACCAGCCAAAGGATTTTAAGTAATAGCAAGTTGCCTCAGCAATCAAATTGAAGGGTGATGCAAGTCACACCACTACAGATAGCAGAGTATGACATGTCAACTTGTCACATGGGGCGCAAACTCATGGGAAGCCAACCTGGAGCCGATTCTTTCAAGTAAAAGGAACTGCTGTGCTTAGACCAGTGGCACAAAGGTTTTTTTTTTTCAATGCGCCTTTGTGCAATGACCTGAGTTCTTTATCAAATTGACCGGCTCCAGGTTGGCTGCTCAACCTGTCTGCTTCCCATGAGTTTGCGCCCCGTGTCAGGCTTTGTGACTTCCCACTTAGCAACAAGCAGACAAGCCGGCAAAGCTGACCAAGAAAATCATGTCATTTTACAATGAAGTTTCAGCAACCATATTTTGGATTCTGTGCACTATCCATCATTTACAAGTTACAATTATTTTTACAAGACTTTTATATTGTAAAAAATGACATTTAACTAATGGAATTTTGTAAAATGCAAGCTGACCAATGAAATCACATTTTACAATGAAGTTTCAGCAACCATATTTTGGATTCTGTGTATTACTGTGCCATTTCAATCAGTTGGAGTGGTCACAGGTCTGGGTACATAATTTCAGACTTGAGGCTGCCCATCAGTCAATTTTAACTATGTAATGCAAACTCAAGGTAAGGAAGCATACCAAACTGCCATAGCATGTCTTGTTGGGTGGAATTTGTTTTTGGTAAGAAATTTGTAGACTTGGTGTCCTATCCACCAGATGCGGCCAGCTAAAGAGCAGAGCTCGGTCAATAAAGGATAATGGTGGAGGAGAATTTTTCCATTTTACCAATCATCAAGGGAATGAGTAAATTTGTGAAAAAGTTTACCGCCAAGAAAGACTTTAATGCGGATTCTCCAAGATCCAGCAGTCTTCCTGCTGGTGTTTCTTTTCCATTTATTGCACTCATCATGGCAACTTCTACTACTTGAAACACCAAGGTACTCAGCTCCAGTAATGCAAGACCTTAATGACCAATCTCAGCAGCCATTACCTTGAAATAGTTGGAAGACTGACCATTGTTGATGATTGATAGAAACACAATTATTTTTTTTCAGCTCCCCAAATCTTGTAGCATCTATGAATCTGTTCACTAAGAGTTAGTACTTCATATCAAGTTATCTCTGTCAAGCTTTACCAAAACAATATCTGCAGTAATGCTAGGTTCTGAAATTGGCACAAAGATACTAGAGAACATTTAGAAATAAAGACTTACTTTGCTGAAACATAGATTCCGAATACAACCATCCTCGCCATAATATAAGTACTGGTGATTATGAATGTTCTTCTATGAAAATGATACATACCTCGAGATGGCCCATAATGGATGCCGTTCAAAGGTCAGTGGTTTATCACCAATGATCTCCTCTTTGATACGTAAAAAGGTATAGATGCAACTAAAAATGAAGCCTAAGGTAGCAGACACAAACAATGCCACTATAGCAATAAGTTGCATTTTCTTGACACAACCCTTCCGATGTGTAATAATGTATGTGCAAGTCACAAACAAGACCAGATAGGCACCTGTAAAATTAAGAGTAAAACGTCAGTAATCTGATTATGTTTTATTTTTTGTCACAAGGCTCAGGACCATATAATAGTGTCCAAAACTATAATAAAAGGGTAAGTTTTTATTCTGATATATCCGAGACATGAACAGGTTCATACCAACAATGGGAGGCTGAATTGAATGAACCAAGAGCCAACAAAGTTGGAAAATCATGAAAATACTTTTATTTCACTCTCCCACTTCCCATGAATATTTTACCAGGGGACAAATTTCCTTCTCGCAGATACAAAACGGGGCTTTATGTTGTAAAGAATGATATTGAGATTATGGAATTTTGTAAAATGCATACCTGTGCGTAACCTGTGAGAAATGAGTACCTGTTGAATGTATGTGCGCGGACATTAAATTACACAACCACAGTACTTCAATAACTTCTTTGATCGATCGACAAGCTCTTCACTGTAGTTAATAGAATACTCTGAACTTGTCCCCTTCATGTATTTCACATATGCACATTATGCACACTACGTGTAGATACACACATAGCCACAGTTCCCCTGTATATAAGGACAGTAGTTACTATCCTTCATATCAGTTTGCTTAAGTAGTTTAGTCGACTACGAGCTCCATCTCCTAGTAAGTCATATGAGTGTGCCACTGCCACCATGCTGCTGGCCTCGTCTGTTCTTCAGTACCTGGACCTGTGAGCAAAATACTTGCAAGTATTTTGGTAGGTACACTTGTAAGTACTTGTCAAAGAACTACAAGTCGTTTGCAAAACACATGAGATTTTTCATGTGCATGAAGAATTGTAGATTTTAGTCGGTTTGAGAATAATTTGGGTGTATCTCAACGGAATCAAAAGATATTTACCTTATATTCTATATCAACCGAACCAGGAAAACCCCCCGCAGAACCCTATATAATTATATGTATGACTTGGAGGATATTGCAGGTGTAGAACCTGAAATGTATGTCAGATGAGGATTCCAAACTTTGACGCACACACCCCCTCCCAATCACCAATCGGATTACATAGGGGTCTGCGGGGGGGTTTTCTGGCTCAGCTGATATATAATATGATGCAAATTTCTTTTGATTTCGTTGAGATACGCCCAAATTACTCTCAGACCGACTAAAATCTACAATTCTTCCCGCGCATGGAAAATCTCACGTGTTTTGCAAACGACTGTAAGCAATATGAATAAATTTGAGGATCAAAAGCAATGATAAAGCAAAAGAGGGAATAAAACATGTATGTATATATATACAAGATTCAACAGCAAGTTATGACAAGTTTATTTTGGAAATAAATATGCAAAGTATATATACAGAAACTTGATCTTCTCCTAACATACAACCATGAATGGAGTTTATGCAGTAGGTTGCTCACTTTGGCTGCTTTCATCAATATTGCGATTGGCTTCCCACGTTGAAAGCACCTGATTGTTTTGCCCATTTCCCTCATTTTCTATGCTTATGCCAAGGGCAACACGTACAATGATGAATGTTGGTGCTATTCCCTGCATTCTCACTAATCAGCATCATGGTCAAATCAAAAGCATAGGAAAGTTCCCCTCACCACAACTTGAGTCAATATTGGGATTAAACTGAAGGCATTCATGAGCTCTGTATTGAGTCTGACTGTTTTCTCAAAGGCCAAAACTAGAGCAGGAATAAGAGCCAAAGGGTACATGATTCCAGACTCAAGGCTGCCCATTATTGAACATTAACTATGTAATGAAAACTCAAGGTAAGGAAGCATACCAAACTGCCATAGCATGTCTTGTTGGGTGGAATTTGTTTTTGGTAAGAAATTTGTAGACTTGGTGTCCAATCCACCAGATGCGCCCAGCTAAAGACTCAGCAGAGGTCAGTCAATAAAGGATAATGGCAGAGGAGAATTTTTTGATTTTACCAATCATCAATGGAATGAGTAAATTTGTGAAAAAGTTTACTGCCAAGAAGGACTTTAATGTAGCTTCTCCAAGAACCGCCAGTCTTGCCATTGATGTTTCTGGTCTGAAGTCATCTTTTACTTCAACAATGAACATAGTAATCAACTCCACTAATGCAAGACCTTAATGACCGATCTCAGCAGCCATTATATTAAAATAGTTGGAAGACTAACCATTGTTAATGATTGATATGAATATGGGAAACACAATTATCTTTTTTTTAGCTCCCCAAATCTTGTAGCATCTATGAATCTGTTCTCTAGGAGTTAGGAGTTCATATCAAGTTATCTCTGTCAAGCCTTACCAAAATAACATCTGCAATAATGCTCGATTCTGAAATTAGCCCAAAGATACTCGAGGACATTTAGAAGTAAAGACTTACTTTGCTAAAACATAGGAACCAAATACAAATCTGCTGGCCATGATATAAGTACTAGTGAAGTGTTCTTCTATGAGAATGATACATACAGCGAGATGTCCCCTAATGGAACTGGATCCGGAATATCACCGACACTCCCTTTGATTTGTAAAAAGGTATAGATGCAACTAAAAATGAAGCTCAAGGTAGCAGACAGAAACAATGCCACTATAGCAATAAGTTGCATCTTCTTGACAGAACCCTTCCGATGCGTAATAATGTATGTACAAATCACAAACAAGACCAGATAGGCACCTGCAAAATTAAGAGAAAAATGTCAGAAATTTAATCATTTTGATTTTTTTGTTACAGGGCTCAGGACCATATAGTAGTGTAAAAAACTATAATAAAAGGTAAGTTTTTACTCCGATATATCCAACACATGAACAGGTTCATACCATCAATGGGAGGCTAACTTGGATGAAAGCAGAGTAATTTTCGCTTTCGAGGGTGGGCATCTTACTGTTGGTGGTCTCTAACATCATAAGCATGGGTTTATATGTATAATGCGAGGTGATAACAGTCATAGGGGCTGTCCACTCTCTCACAATATCAATTTATCAGAGAGCAACATCCCTTGCACCAGTGGAGCTCTGGCCCCACGTGAGCTCTTCCATCAATTAATACAGCTTGAGATCAGAAAGCATCTGTCACAATAGAAGCTTGTTGGTCAGGCATATCAAGCACGGGTTGGCCGGGGGCTCCATTGTCGATCTTTGACTTTCAGCGCAAGTTCAACCTTTTAATGTTTGTGCGAGTGTCTCCACCAGTACTGATTCAGCTCCCACAAGGCCCTTTAGATATCAAATAAGAAGGCCATTGCCTTGTGTGGACAGATATGAGGCCTAATGCCAACTAGTAATGAGTTTCATGCCGGACTGGATGTCTCAGCATCTAGTATGACACAACTACTATCCATGAGCCCTTTGTGTGGGCAGATACGAGGCCTAATGCCAACCGGTAATGAGTTTCATGCCGGACTGGATGTCTCAGCATCTAGTATGACACAACTACTATCCATGAGCCCAGAATGAGTAAGCACGACTCCTTGAAGGGCATCGTAATTTTCTTTGCTCAATGCCACAAGTAGATCTGGGCCATCGCTTTGAATGGCCAATATGAGGCCCAGTAAAGTAACCTTTTAATCATATCGGAAAAATCAAGGGTGCTATGTTCATTGACGAATTTAAGCACCTTCAGGTTTCCGATACTAATGGGGTAAGTACCTGGGATCTTTTGTGGTCAAGTTTAGTCCCCAAACGGCCTCGTAACCCAGATTGCTCAGTAGTGTATCAATTTTATTTATGGTACTGATGAGGTATGCTACACGGTTGCACAGGTGCCATTCACTAAATAGCTTCTTTCATGATCGAACCTTGCTGATGACAGATGCTGTGGAGAATTTGTGGAGTGAGTGACACCACTTTCAGGAGCAATTTATATCCTGTCTGTTCGGCATTCAGCGGGATGAAGAGCAGATGTAGAAGGTGAAGATGTGTCAATATTCAGTAGCGGTGTTGATAGAAGTAAGATCCGGGAATAGGTCTATGATTCCTTGTCCATTTGGACTTATCATTCTTACTACGTACCTGGTCAATCACCTGCCTTTCTTTCGAACTTAGACTAAAATGTTAGATATCATTTGGCTACCTGAGCCTTGCTCCGTTTATATCTGCTTGCCCCGGGCTTCACTGGTATCTATATTTTACTGATGAACACGCCACAAATGGGTAAAAGTGAGTGGCCACTGCAACCCCACTTCATCCATGGAGATGCAGTGTTGCGTCGTGGATCTCATCTAAAATCTTGCTCTTAGAGGGTTCACATTGCGTGATCAAATCGGGTGTTAGATTTCCGTGCCCTTTTTTCCATGCTTGAGCCCAGAGTTGAGCCCAATAATTGGATTCAGAATTGCAGGAGGTCTGCATTGCTAAACATAGCTCGTTCTCTAGCGATGTTACAAGGAGCAGGGATGCCTGCATGGGCGGACCAAATACCAGGCATGGAGAACAAAAAGAAGATTGGAGCCAGAGTTGGGGAACATCAAACGGCGGGGACATGGACACGTGCCTCACAAAGATGTAGGGCGTTCGCGAGCCTATCGGACTTGGAATAAGAGAAGACTGATGGTGCGGTGGCAGTGCTTGGGTCGCGATAATTTGGCCATTATAATATCTGAGTATAAGTCAGCTAAAATCATTGTTGTAACTATGGTACCTACAGTGGTAGGTAGGTAGATTACTCACCTCCACGACATACAACTATTCAATTTTATTTTCAGTGATTCAGGAGTCCTGTATTTAGACAGCGACAGCTGTTTGTCCGATTTGAAAAACATAGGTAAAGTTGTAACAAGTGCAGAAATATATTGTGTTTTGTAAGAGACCTCACATCCATCATTGTGAGATTGGATGATATCCCCTTTATCATCTTTTTGCCACAATGATACCGAATGATATCCTCTTGGAACAATGATAGGTAATTATATCCATCAAATACTGTGATAGAAAATGTTTTTACTATACTCATTCTATATCACTGATTTAGACCATATATAATATCTGTCATCTTATATATTTGTTTAGAGGTTTTGGTGATGAAGCACCTGATTGTTTTGCCCATTTCTCTCATTCATATGGATGGTATCATGCACATTTTCAATGCTTATGCCAAGGGCAACACGTACAATGATGAATGTTGGTGCTATTCCCTGCATTCTCACTAATTAGCATCAGGAACAAATCAAAAGCATACGAAAGTTCGCCTCACCACAACCTGAGTCAGTATTGGGATTAAACTGAATTCATCCATGACCTCTGTATTGAGTCCGAAAAACTTGAAGTCCAAAACTAGAGCCGGAATGAGAGCCAAAGGGTACATGATTCCAGACTCAAGGCTGCCCATTAGTGAATGTCAACTATGTAATGCAAACTCAAGATAAGGAAGCATACCAAACCGCCATAGCATGTCTCTTTGGATGGAATTTGTTTTTGGGAAGCAATTTGGAGACTTGATGTCCAATCCACCAGATGCGTCCAGCTAAAGAGCAGAGGTCGGTCAATAAAAGATAATGGCAGAGGAGAAACTCATTTTACCAATCATCAAAGGAATGAGTGAATTTGTGAAAAAGTTCACCGCCTTGAAGAAAGACTTTAATGTAGCTTCTCCAATACCCATCAGTCTAAACATTGATGTTCCTATTGATGTTGCCGTTGACTTTCCCATAAAGTTGGCCACCGTACTACCTTTTACTATCTCAATCACCATAGTAATCAACTCCACTAATGCAAGGCCTTAATGACCAATCTCAGCGGCCATTACATGAAAATATTTAGAAGACTGACCATTGTTAATGATTGATATGAATACAGGAAACACAATTATTTTTTTTTTCGCTCCCCAAATCTTGTAGCATCTATGAATCTGTTCTCTAGAAGTTAGTAGCTCATATCAAGTTATCTCTATCAAGCCTTACCAAAACAACATCTGCAGTAATGCTAGGTTCTGGAATTACCCCAAAGATACTAGAGAACATTTAGAAGTAAAGACTTACTTTGCGGAAACATAGAGTCCGAATAGTACAATCATTCTGGCCATGATATAAGTACTGGTGAAATGTTCTTCTATGAAAATGATACATACCTCGAGATGGACCATAATGGATACTTTTCAAAGGTCCGTGGAAAATCATAAAAGATCTCCTCTTTGATACGTAAAAAGGTACCGATGCAACTGAAAATGAAACCCAAGGTAGCAGACACAAACAATGTCACTAGAGCAATAAGTTGCATTTTCTTGACACAACCCTTCCGATGTGTAATAATGTATGTGCAAGCCATAAACAAGACCAGGTAGGCACCTGTAAAATTAAGAGTAAAAGGTCAGTAATCTAATTATGTTTGATTTTTGTCACAAGGCTCAGGACCATATAATAGTGTACAAAACTATAATACAAGGGTAAGTTTTTACTCTGATTTATCCAAGACATGAACAGGTTCATACCATCAATGGGAGGCTGAATTGAATGACAAGAGAGTAAGTTTTGCGGGCGGGCATCTTACTGTGGTCTCTATCATAAGCATGGGTTTATATGTATAATGCGAGGTGATAACAGTCATAGGGGCTGTCCACTCTCCCACAATGTTAATTTATCAGAGTGCTACATCCCTTGCACCAGTGGAGCCCCGGCCCCATGTGAACTCTTCCATTGATTAATACAGCTTTAGATCAGAGAACATCTTTCACACTAGAAGCTTGTTGATCAGACATATCAAGCACGGGTTGGCCAGGGGTTCCATTGTCGCTCTTTGACCTTTAGCGCAAGTTCAACCTTCTAACGTTTGTGTGAGTGTCTCCACCAGTACTGATTCAACTCCACAAGGCCCTTTAGATATCAAATAAGAAGGCCATCGCCTTGTGTGGGCAAATACAAGGCTGAATGCCAACCATTAATGAGTTTCGTGCCGGACTGGATGTCTTAACATCTAGTATGGCACAGCTGCTGTCCACGAGCCCTAAATAAGTAAGGACGAATCCCTGCATAGCATCATAATTTCTTTGCTCAATGCCACAAGTAGTAGATCTGGGCCATTGCTTTGAATTGCAGATATGAGGCCCAGTAACTTTTCAATCTTATCGGAAAAACCGAGGGTGCTATGATTATTGACGGATTCAAAGCATATTCTTTCCGATACTAATGGAGTACGTCCCTGAAGGGCCTCGTAACCCAGCTTGTTCAACAGTGTATCGATTTTATTTATGGTACTGATGAGGTATGCTAAAAGGTTGCACAGGTGTCATTCACTAGGCGGCTTCTTTCATGATTGAGCCCTGCTAATGACGGAGAATTTGTGGGGCAAGTGACTTGACCACTTGTTTCACGAGTGATTTATATTCTGTCTGTTACGAGTCGGCGTTCAGTGGGACTCAGAGCGGATGTAGAAGGTGAAAATGTCTCAATAAATCAGGAAATAGGTCCATTATTCTTTGTCCATCTGGACTTATCATCCTTACTACGTACCTGATCAACCACCTGCCTTTCTTACTTACACTACAATGTCAGACATAATTTGGCTTGTTCCGTTTATATCTGCTTGCCCCGGGACCTCACTGGTAACTATATTTTACTGACAAACGCATCACAAACGGGCGAAAGGGAATCGGAGATGCACAGTATTGCGTCGTGAATCTCATCTACAATCTTGTCCTTAGAGGGTTTGCATTGCATGATCAAATCAGGCGTTAGGTTTCCGTTGGGATTCCGTACCCTTTTTTCCTATATAGGGCTCGAGCCCAGAGTTGAGTCCAATGATTGGATTCAAATTGCAGGAGAGGTCTCCATTGCCAAATGTGGCTCGTGCCCTGACAATGTTACAAGGAGCAGGCGTGCCTGTACGTGCGGACCAGATACCAGGCATGGAGAACGCAAAGGAAATTGGAGCTAGAGTTGGGGAACAACGAATGGCGGGGACATGTACACGTGCCTCACAAAGATGTGGGGCGTTCGCGAGCCTATCGGACGAGGAATAAGAGAAGACTGATGCTGAAGGGACGGTGCGGTGGCACACCTCTACTAGTGATTTCTTGAATAGTCACTGATCCTATGGAGCTAACGGATGCGTGATCGATTGATCATCAGCAACCAGCAATGCCCGCTTGAAAGACTGATGCATCCGTCGAAGTGGCGAAGATGTCAAACTTTTACGAGCTCTGTGATGATGTAAGTGTTCTCTTGAAGTTACAGCTGTTTGCAAAAAGAAAAACAAAAAAGCAGAATGAGACTCGCAGTTTCAATCAATACGTACATATGTAATGTAAAAACGCGTCTTTTCTCCGATCGCCGCGTCAATTGGCCGATCGTTCCCCAGTGCAAAGAGTGCAAAGAGTGCAAACTGACGCGTTTATGCCCGATCATTCCCCAGAGTCCCAGTGCACTGACGCGTTTATATTTTATATATACATACATAAAGATCAAAAAAGCGAAGTCTCGTTCTTTTTGCAAACAACTGTAAGTCAGAACAGCTCTCTTTGTCCACTGATTTTCTCACAGTCTCGGTGACACTTGTGGTCGAGCCTGCAGAAACTCGGTTTGAATAATTCATGCATTTCATCTCTTACACATAGTATACACATGTACAGTATATGAGTCGATGACAGTTTCCCACAAGGATTAATTAATCAAGCAATCTTTAAGAAAATTGGCCAAATTCAAACTCGACCAGTCCCATCCAATTCCTTAATTGTCCCTTTCTATTTTTTCCCATTTTCCACTCCAAAGTCACCCACCAAACGTTTAATTTTACAATTTTACCTCGAGAACGTATATTTAGTTCAGAACACGCTGATAACCCGCCTACTGTGCATTATTACGGCCTCATACTCGCATAGCACCATATTCTGAAGTACAAAGAAAATTCCTACGTGTACACACACGGACCCACTCCGACTTCCCCGGCCACCACAGTAACACCCACAACAACTCCTCTATCAGCTTGCCTCAGTCCCTACACTTAAAAAATCCACTCCCCCTCCGACTTCGATCCTCCGACCTCCGTGCAGCTCCATACATAGCTTTATGTACTCTTCCTCAGGCTCAGGTTCGGGCTTTTTCGTCTCTTCCGAAAGACTGTTTGTCTATGCGTCGGTCTCACTCGGCTGCAAGGAATGTTCGGATATTTCAAGCACCTCACCCGTCCCGCATAGTAGTAGTCGACTTCCGATCCGAGATGAGTAACTCACACAAACCGACATTCGAACGTAAGCGTTCTTTTTAACTTCTTTCTCCGTTGTTCTACTTCTAAATTTCATTCTTTGTTGACTTCTTTCTCCTTTCTTCTCGAGTTACATATATGAACTTCTGGTTTCACTCGGAGAAGTTTGTCTAAATCCAAATGACACGACTTATGAGCTTTGATCACCGCCATCAACAATCACAAATCACCCCCCACCTCCACATGCACAACCGCAGGGAATCAGAACCTTACATAAACCCACTTTACAGTTGTCCACACTAAAACTAGGACCCACATGTTAGCAATTGTAAATAAATCATTAGTAACTGATACGGAACCACACTTGCAATCTTCATTTAGAGTTTTTTCTCTTTATCACTTGTGTAGTAAGTGACTCCCCTCACTCCTACTGGTTGTACTGTGTGCATACAGTCTACCAACTCTTTTGGACTGCTTCATGTATCCTTCCCATTAGGACTCTCACATCACAATAACCTAATAAATATGTGCTTATAGGCATGTGCAGGGGGTTTTTCTGCACAAATTGATATTTGAAAATAACCTCAGACCTTTGTGGTTGCTGAGCACCTGTATGTTGTGTCACATTTTTTTTGCCGACGCGCAGATTCTCATGACTTATGCAAACAATAATAGGTACATTGGCACTACATAATATGACATTAAAAAACTATAAGACAAAGCATAGGGTTAGTAACAAAGCACTGGACTAGTTGACGAAACCAAAATCTCACCTAAATGCCACTCCAAATGACAGGAATCTATCCTGAATCAGTTAGTAGGGAGTGTTGAATAAAGTGCAAATAATGTACCTAACAGAATAGGAAAGGTCTTGCGAGGGGGGAGGGAAAAAGGTGATGGATGGAAAGTAAGGAACAACACATTCCCCCATGCCACGTATAAGTTAATTAGTTTAAAACTCCACAATGTTCACGTGTACAGTTCATTCAAGTGCCAGTCGACTATTACCGGCTCTGGTTGAGTTTTATGAAGTCCGTCGATGTTGCATCATCTACTAAGTAAGTCTTCAAGATGTTACGTATATGGTTTAACACATCCCCTTTCTTTCTAGCAAAGTCTCTTGAGTTTGTAACTGGTTGACTCAATGACTCAGTTTCAGCCTCAGATGAGGGCTATGAAAAGATTAAGTACTTGTCATTACCGATTATTATTGAAGGGCCTTAATAATATTGGATAATGTTCTTTGATACATATGGTAAGTTCTCGGATATTATATCGGTTATCAAAGTTATTGCTAATCTCACTTACTTACCAAAATTTCTCCAGGGACCATTTTTCCGATGCCCTACATGTACTATCACTCCACCTGACATCGCAAGTTCCATCATCCAGTCTGATTTCCTTGAGTCTGAAGATTCAAAATTTGTGGGATTAGAATGTGGAATTCAAAGATGGATCAACACAACTTGGATCAAAAGTGAACTGCCAACATACATGATGAATATTTTGACCGGTCGGAGATGTCCTAATACCTACTGGCCATTTTTCAAGCCCAATGTGAAGCAGGATACTATTTGATGTGCGGGAGATGAGCCAGTGAAGTAGTGGAGGCTGTGCCATGGTCTGTACAATAGAGGATGGCATGACGAAGAAAATTCCTTGATGGTATGCTTGGTACGGCCATAGTTGATTTATAGATATATCACAGAGCAAAAGCTCAAGCATTGCAAACTGAAAAAGCAGAGTGATGTATCGTTTTCCACGAGATCGAGCAAGCCAAAGCATTACTACTAGTGCCGGACTGTTTAGCACCGGATAAAAGATCTTGCGTTAAGATATTCAACATCAGTCTCCGGTGATCAGACTTTCTCTTGAGTGCTGTTTGGACACCGAAGAGAAGTGGGCGAACACTTACGTAACGCGTTGCATTTAACGAGACCCGTCATGGAACAAGCATTGAATTTATTGGTAGGAAAGCTAACGTCTTCCAGTCCAAACTGGACCATCTCGGTCACCAACCCAGGTGAAACGTTGCACAATTCCTCTTCTCACCTTTCTTGGCTCCATGAAGGGGAGACACTGAGTCATCAGTGTAATGATGGCATTGTACGGCTGTATCTCCATTCTGGTGCTTTATCTGACCGTGCACCTTCTCGTTCAGCTATCAACATATTCACGTAACAGGGACATTGCCTCCAACTCTGCAAAAGCAATGGACATCAAGATGAACATCTTCTGCGCATCGAGCATGCACCTCCCCTACATCACCTTGGGTAGTAACAGTGCCGTCACAATCTATGCATGTACCAACGCCGATGATACTCCTTAAACTGTTGATGGAATGATGACTCTTCTGTTTTATCAATGCAGAGACAGAGGTGGTATTCCGCTACTGATCCTTTTGAGGGAGTATTGCAATTATTCTTAAAGCTGCTAGCGCAGCATCCCCGACTCCAAAGAAACAGAAAATGGAAGTCACTAGTACTACTACACAAGTTTATTCTACTCAGAACATAAAAACTTGATATTCATTGTTGTACATACAAAATAACTGCCAACATATACAAAAAGTTACTGGCTTATAGACAAAATAACAAATAAGTACTTTTGAAGAAGAGAGAAGAAACATTTACTGTCTGTTTTAACCTGGGACCCTTGCCATGTAATTAACTACTATGGTGGATAAAGATATTTAATGGCTGCCATTAACATGGAAATGTAATTCACGCAAAAATCGAATATCTTTCCATGTTCCCACGTACATACTGCTTTGTGATTTGTTCTGAGGTAGATTACATCTATTTCATGTTGAGTACTAAATCTGAAGTTGACCCAATGATGTTTAAGTGACATAATACTCAAAATACATCTCAAGTTCATCATACAATTTGTATGGCAGGCATTAGTTCTCAGTGAAGATGTTGACAGAAACCATAGATTTTGACTTGGAACCAAAGATCATGATTATATTGGTGTTTGGACCAAATTAGAACTGGTGGGGTGGGGAATCTGGCAAGGAAGGTGATGTATCAACTGAAAAACCACCACCATGAATGCATTGTGACAGGAGTGATTACATTTCCTTGTCTTTGCTCAGACATTGCCTCACACTATCAACATTTGCCTAGAAGATCTGGAATAAACTAGGGAAGGACTTTTGAGCCCTAGGTATCAAATGGTATATTTTTTAAATAATCCCAGATGGTTGTTGCCACGAGTCTTGGTTCAACTGTCGACTGGGTCAGCAAGTATATAGACGAGAACGCAAGAGTAAGACATACTGTTGGATTGGCGGGCTCGGCTATATGTGAAGACCATGTTCAGGACCGCCGTTGACGAGAGGCAGGGAATGAAACGAACTAAACTCCAACACAGCCTGGTTGTTCTTTTTTTTGACCTGCATCATAACTGGGTAGTACACGCCCAAAATCACAAGTTGCCAATCCGGACATGACCCCAAACCTCGGGATTTTCGAATGTGATACGGCGGGCCACTGTACGAAAACAAGGACCAGTTTCGAAAGAGAGAATAGAACGTACATCGCACAGCGGCCAAGGAGATAATGAGGTTTTGCATGGGTGACCTCATCTTTGGCCGTTGAGACGACGATAACTAAGTGGACGAGAGAAATAATAAATGAACGTTGTCGTTGAAGCTACGTGGCCAGATCCCTTGTCAGGATGATTAAGCGGTACCGGCCATGTTGAGTCGTCGATAAGAAAATTAAGACTTTGCCTTACCATCGAGTATAATCTCGCCGTGTACATGTCATCGAGTTCTGCAGCGTCAACGTCACCATTTAATATCCAGTGACCCAAATCAGCTGCTAGGGACCTGAGAGCTCAATTTTATCCCGAGGATGGAACAAACCACGGCTTTGATATCATTTTTTCCTCTCTTACCAAAGATTCATTCACCTCCTTGAAAGATACCATACATTAATTCGCCACAGGAGTATTTATCAAACAAGTCACTGCAGAATCCAGATTTATGCATTATGAAAGGAAAACCTTAAATAGAGAAACTAAACAATCAAGTAGAAAAGTCGAGACCCTTGGCAGACAAAAAACGCAGTCTTCAGCCTATTTACTGTCTGGTGTCTTTCCTACCGGAAAAAATACCTAGCTCAAACGAGGTACAACCTCAATTTCATTTCCCTCCACCTCAGCGCTGTTGTTAATGTTGGCTGCTAGAAAAGCTAGTTGGGACTCCCCCCCGGACTCAGAGTAATGGTCCTCAGATTTAGATGCTCGTACTGAGGCAAATCGGATTGATTGAGACAAGGACAAGTCATTCTCACTGTCTGGCTTGTTATTTTCATGTGCAACCACAAGAATGATTACGAGGCCCTTTAGGGACTCGTCCTTACTAAACTCGAGCTGGCTAGCATTCCGCGTGCATCCCCATTTAGAAAATCGTAATCTTATCTCCATCAAATGAATTCATTATATTATCATGAGGTAAGCGTTATGACAAGCATTATGACATAAGATTCCAACACATTGGATCCGGCATTTCCGGGAGAATTCGGCACCAGATCAGAACAGATTATGGCCTCGTACTTGCCACGCGAAGCGATGGCCCATTTCCTGTTGATAAGAATTGGATATATGGCCTGTAAATGTTGACTATCAAGGTTGATTTCCAAAGAAATAAGCTTTTGAAACTCACAACCAGTCCAGGCATTATCACATGATAATTGAAATTTGCAATATTGCCACTGTCTTGTGTTAATCCAAGAACAAGGAAACCAATCTGATCAATCAACACAAATATCAACAAATGTTGTTCAACAACTCATACTGTAGATATTACCCAGAATGCAAGATAAAGTAAACCAGATTCTATCAAGAGCAACAGTATCTTAAGAGCCTTACTTGATGATCTATTGGTTGACCCTAGGTTCCTCTCAATACTGTGGAAATGATGCCTGAAATCTTGATTAGTTTAGTACTCGTAATATAATTTGTCAGACCTACCATGCTTTAAATCCAATCAATGTCGTAGCAGTGAAATTCGTAAAAATCAAAGGAACAGTAAGAATTACGATCATTATCTTGTTCCCAGTGTCATCAAAGTCTTTTATTACTCGTTTGACAAGAACTCCAATATCCAAGAATGTGCCCACTGTAATCTGATCAAAAACACTGTCATGATAATCAACAAATTCATACCAAAAGAACCCAGTAGACAGATTAACAATGTAACTTTCACAGCCAATCTTCCTGGAAATAACACCCAAGCCCTCCAAACAACAACTATATCACCGATGACATACTGCAGATGTAAACAAAAAATGTTATTTCATGATGTTAATTTTATTGTGTGTCTCCTACACTTAGTCTGATCACAAGATTATGACCAATTGAAAGCCCTGTGATCAATGGGATAATCTCTGGCGGATTGTATCCATTGAGTGGAATCTCTATTATGACAGACTCTATGTCCGTGATAAGGGATGACAATGAAAGGAAAAGCATCATAATTGTGACAGAGGATAATGCAAGTCTTGACTTGGACAGAGGAAAATCCTGGGTCCTACATCTTGATTAGCTTGGTCAAATTGCCAAATCAAGAGTACACTCTTACACAAATAGACAGAGGACCACAATTGAAAGTGTCACCTGGACACCCAGCAGAAGAAAACCTAGTGCCATTTCGGAAACCCATTTCTTCACCACTAGAAGGTCATGATCAGAGAGAGGCCAAGATGTTTGTGTTTGTGTGAGGGGCATGACAATGGGGATAGGTGAAGACTTATCGCAAACTAAGTAATGGTGAATGCACCACAAGTTAAATGATATATATCTAGTCTGGTATGCAATTGACTAGCTCTGAATACTACCATCATCAACATTGTCACGGTGATCTGCTGCAACCTGAAACATGGAATACGAGTTTCTGATTTAGGAGTAGATATCAAGATGGTGATGAGGTTACCTACATTTATCATTTTGTGGATATTGAACAATAACATTAGCTTCAAAAAATCAACACAAAGGAACTTACGGACTTCTTGTGACATAACCCCATATCTTTTTTACTCACCGTTTTCAGTTCATCCCAAAAGTGAGAAATATTTGTTGGATTTCTGTTTTCATAAACAGCAAGTTATTTTTCTATCTCATCAGACTGTCATACAATTCATCACCATCTTTTATTGTTATTTTACAATTATCATTGATATTTCATCTCAAGGACTTTGAACTGACATTTGATGTTTCATACACATTACATGATCTGCAGGAGTTTAAAATCCGCAGGAGTCATATAAAACTTGTAGAGAGTTTTACATCTCGGTAGCATCTTCACACGGCTGCAAGCCCAGCCCAACTTGAATGGCTATGTACTTACCATCAAGAGAAGCTGTACAGTAGCTCAGCTGATGATCTAAATCTCACAAATTAAATACCTCAGATGTCAAATCAAAACATTCAGGTGGCAGCTAGTCTGAGCTAGCAGCGCAGAGGTACTCACAGCTCATGGTAGCCAAGCTTAGAATCCAAGAATAATATAAAGAACATGATGGCATCTCATGTTGCTAGTATAAGGCAGTTGAGGTTTCTAACCCTATTATGGACAGATTCCAGATCAAAGTATTTGCTATGAGAATGTGGGAAATGTAGTGCGTCAACGCATAGCATCTGTATTACAACAGAAAGGGCTAGTCTACCCAAAGTTGACTTGTCTTTGATGAATACAACAGTAAGCATATATTCAAATTATAACTGGGGGGTATGGCCGCAAGCGGCGAGGGCCGAACCTTTTCAACAACAATTAGACAGATAATTTCTAACAAGTGATAAACTGGGAAAGTACAACTGAGAAATAATTAAAAAATACGTACACGGAGAACCAAGATATTCTAAGCTGAGGGAGACTCAAGTTTCCCACATCAAAGGGTGCAATGTTTGGTAGAACTGATTTCTTCGCATAGATAAACATTAAACTTGAGGAACGTTCTTGGTATAAGCCGATGTTCTTGGATTGCCACTCTATCGTGAGGTCATTAGGTAAATTTTTTTTCGAATTCTCGCCATGCTTAGCACTTAAGAATCGCGGTTCTACATCCACATCATTTGATCTGCCCGTGATTGATGTTGATGGAATGGAAGTTACATATGTATATTATGTCTGTACTTACCTATATGTGATCGGCATCAAATACACTCGCATTCTCGAGCTATTATATGTTTGCATCAGTTTAAAACCGTATTCAAAGAAGGCAACATTGTGCAAAATATGTGCAAAATTGTGCATAAGTATGAAAGATTTTGTAGGGGGCTGGAAAAAC